>NW_020870437.1:143031-148031 GCF_003789085.1 Penaeus vannamei | reverse complement strand
GGGGGAGGGAGAGAGGGAGAGAAGGGGGGAGTGAGAGAGAAGGGAGGGAGGAGGGAGAGAGAAGGGGAGGGGGGGGGGAGGGAAGAAAGGGGAGGGAGAGGGAGAGAAGGGGGAGGGAGGGAGAGGAGAGAGAAGGGGAGGGAGAGAGGGAGGCGGGAGGGAGGGAGAAGGGGGAGGGGGAGGGGAGAGGGGGTAACGCTTCCATCATTTTTCCAAAAAGTGAAAACATCAGCGATTCTCTGGCGTCTCTCTCTCTTCATTATTATCAGTAATATTTTCGTCTCGGCTTAGTCGTCTTTGCAAGGAGATATGATACGCGGTGGAAGAAGACCAAAAGTAGGTTATGGGGTTGAAGGAAAGAAGAAAATAAAAAAAGAAAAAAATATTTAAGCATTTTTATGTGAGTGCTCAGGTAAAGAAATTGAGGTACGTTTGTATGTGATTGCGCCAGTGTTGCCACATATTTCATTCCAGCGCGCGGAGTTGCCTAGAGCCTGGAACGTTCATCTATAAATGCGGTATATCTTTATAGCGAAATCTTCGGGGCTCATTTTCCCCACCTTTTATTTTCTTTAGAGGCGACGTAGACGGCGTTACGTGCGTTATTCGGACGCAATATGAGGCTAAATAAACACCGAACAAATCCAGTACGTCGTGAATATCGCTTTATCATATCAGGCAACTTTCACTTTTGTTCCAGCAGTTTTCGTTCAGCGTCGAAGAGCAGCGATCAGTTCGCCCCCTTTCACGTCGCGGGAGCGGATGTCGCGCGAAACATTATTGTTCGAGTCGTTGGAAACTGAAAACCGGAAAGTAGGTCACCCTCTTCCCCCCCCTTCTATGTCTCCCCCCTCCCTTCTATCTCCCCTTCTCCCTCTCCCCCCTCCTCCCCCTCCCACTCCTCACGCCATTATTAGTGAGGGTTTGGTTTTGTGGGAGAAATCATCATTACGAACGACAAGATACGCCATTATGAGCCTAAGAATAAGGCGGAATAGAGAGGATTTTGCCGTCTGTTGACCTTTTATGGGTTAAAATCGGCTCCTGTGTCTCTCTCAGTGTAAGGCTATAATTGTTCCCCCTTTTTGCTTAATTGCGGTTTTTACAATTCGACTGACGATTGTGTTGGTCACTTGATGTTCGTCGAGTTACGCCAATACACGAGTGGACGCAGGTACACCCACACCCACGCCCAAACTCATACTTGCACCCGGGTCTCATACTCACTCACACTCTCGCTCTCACTCTCACTCTCGCTGGCACAGTCGTATTTAGGTTCATACTTGAATTTGTACTGTCACTCACACACACACTCACACTCGCACTTAATCATGCACTGGCACTCACACTGTTCTGATCATGTATACATTTACACTTACACTCTCACTCGCATTGACACGCACTCAACTCATATTCACAGTCACACTCGCACTCACACTCACATTTACAAACGTAGTCTCACACTCAGAATATATTTTCACAGTTACACACACGCTCTCACTCACACTCCTAGAGGCACTCTCACTTTTTTGTTTCTTATTCTCTCAATCTTTCTCTTACTCCTTTTGTAACTTCTCTCCCTCTTCCACCCTCCTCTCTCTCTCACTGTCTTAGTTTTTTTCTAACTTCTCTCTCTCTCTCTCTCTCTCTCTCTCTCTCTCTCTCTCTCTATATATATATATATATATATATATGTGTGTGTGTGTGTGTGTGTGTGTGTGTGTGTGTGTGTGTGTGTGTGTGTGTGTGTGTGTTGTGTGTGTGTGTGTGTGTACATGTATCACAAAGTGTGTTCTCATACATACACACGTACACCTTATATATATAGTGCATGTACCAACGTATGTACAATACATGGGTACCTCTATATCTACACCGTCATATACATATAGAAATATACATGTATTCGCTTACACACAAACGCACATGCAGCCACGCGATTTAGATTAGCTTATACTCATTTCTACGCAGTAAGTGGACTGCGTTGTATGGTATCTCGGCTTGAGTTCTGGTATGGCATGGGCGGTGTATGGTATCGCCTCGGTATTAGTGCCATCGTTTCATTTTGATCCTTTCTGAAACAGACGTTGTGTTGTATTAGTTTCTGTGTAATGCCGTATAACGTGGCTGTGGTGTGGTATTTGGGTTAGTGTGGTTAGATACGGTATGGGAATGGTCTGGTATCGCGTTGGTATGACGCCAAATTGATACGAGAGATGTAGGCCTATACCAATTCAGGAATGGGGAAACTACTACTATCGAAATTCTGGCCTTGTATGGATTGGATTTTAACCGAAATGCTCGTTCTAGTAGTGGGTGTGTCTGTGTGTCTGTGTGTGGGGGGGGAGGGTTGGGGGGGGGGGGGGGGGGGGGGTTGACGTCACGTGGTGTAAACTAAGCGTGAGTTAAAAAAGGGGGGGGATGTATGGTGTGCAGATGTAGCTTGTGTGTGTGTGTGTGTGTGTTTGTATGAGAGAGAGAGAGAGAGAGAGAGAGAGAGAGAGAGAGAGAGAGAGAGAGAGAGAGAGAGAGAGAGAGAGAGAGAGAGAGACTTTGACAAGGTTATTAGAAAAATAATACATCTCAAAAGGATGAGAGAGAGAGAGAGAGAGAGAGAGAGAGAGAGAGAGAGAGAGAGAGAGAGAGAGAGAGAGAGAGAGAGAGAGAGAGAGAGAGAAACTTTACTGGATGTCTGTTGGAAGAATGTGTGTTAATATTCGTGCTCATGCTCACTCTCACTTTCACTCTCACTCGCTCGTTCCTCTCACGCTCTCCCACGGTCTCTCTTGTCTCTGTCAACACCCACAGCATCTCATTACTTCATTTTTATTTCTCACTCATCTCTCTCATCTCTCTCTCGTCTCTCTCTCTCTCTCTCTCTCTCTCTCTCTCTCTCTCTCTCTCTCTCTCTCTCCTCTCTCTCTCTCTCTCTCTCTCTCTCTCTCTCTCTCTCTTCTCTCTCCTCTCTCTTCCGTCCCTTCCTCCCCTACTGCCCTTCCCTCTCCCTCCCTCCACCCACCCACTCAAACAAACACAAACACCATCATAACCCCACACCCTCAAAACGCCCCAACCCTCACGCACGCAACACGTTTAGGGAGCAAAGATTTCCAAGAAACAAAGAGAAGACAACCCACGGAACGACTGAAAAGTGAAACTGACTCGGGGCGGCTCAACGGTCGGCCAGATTCAAATTTTTGGTCGAGAAACAAGTGAGAGTTCAAAAGCGCAAATAAACGAGAGGGGGGAAGTGTAAAAAAAAAGAGGGAGGAAATGATTATTTTTTTTTATGGGGATGAGGTAAGAGGAGAAGGAGAGAGGGAGAAGGAATGAGAGAGAGAGATAAATTGATAATGGGGGAGATAGAGAGAGAAAGACAGAGGCGGAGACGAAGATAGATACAGAGGCCGAGAGAAAGAGAGAGCGAAAAATAGAAACAAACAAGAAAGATAACGGAAAACAAAACAAGGCAAGCATAGAGGTGGTGGGGGTGCGTGTAGAGGGGAAGGGAGGGAGCGAGGGAGGGAAGGAGGGAGGGAGGGAGTTGCGTTAAAAAGTGAAACTGCCTCTCAGTGGAAAAGTGGTGCCAAGATCAGTGGGTTACCTACAGCCTCGGGATATGAGTTGGGTGGGGGGTGGAGAGGGAGGGTGAGGGGGTGGTGAAGGAGGGGGAGGGATAGAGGGAGGGAGGGAGGGAGGGGTTTTCGAGAGAGAGAGTGAGGAGGGAAGGAGGGAGGGACGGTTTACTTTTGTTTGTTTGGATGTAATCTTTTTCTTCGTTGAACACCTGTGCTTGTGTGCGTGTTTATGTATTTACATTCTGGTAATCTTTCATTCAGTTTATCAGTCAGTCACTCAGCGAATCATCACTCACTCACTTCGCGCACACACACCCACTCGCACTCACACATTCACATGCACTCACGAAAGCTGATACACTCGCGCACTCACGCGCACGCACACACACACACACACACACACACACACACACACACACACACACACACACACACACAACACACACACACACACACACACACCACACACACACACACACATTCAATCCGAACAAAACAACCTAGCAAGCGACACCTGCGAATAGATTCCAGGATTCCAGGTAAAAGGGAAATGTCAGCACGATGACGATGACGACGACGACGAAGACGATGACAAGACGATCGATGACGACGACGACGATGACGATGACGATGACGACGAAGACGATGACGAAGACGATGACGACGGACGATGAACGACGACGAAGACGATGACGACGATAAAGACGATGACGACGACGAAGACGATGCCAAAGACGGCGATGACGACGACGTTGACGATGACGACGAAGGGAAGCACGGGGGACGAGTCGGGATGTTATTTTGTGGAGATTGTGAAAGGGAAAGTGTCGGATGGGTTTGCTTTCTCCCGTGAGGTTCCCCCCCCCCCACCTCAACCCTCACCCCCCCCCCCCCCCGAAAGGTGGCAGGGGATGTGGCTGCGGTCATGTTTTGTAGGATGTCAGCGAAGGATGCCTGGACTGACTGCCCCTGCCCTTCCTCCCTTCCCAATTCCTCATTTGTCCCCTTCACTGCCTCATTCCTTTTCCCTTTCGTCCTCATCCTAATCCCAATCCTCCTTCTCCTTCTTCTCTCCCTCTTCTTCCGTCCTCGTCCTCCTCCGCCTCCTCCCTCTCCTCTTCCTCCACCTCCTCCCCTCCCCCCCCCTCCTCCTCCTCCAACTCCAACTTCTTATCCTCCTCCACCTCCTCCTCCTCTTTCCCCCCCCCCCTTCTTCCCTTCCTCCCCACCCCTGTCCCTGTCCATTCCTTCCCTTATCCTCTTGGCGGCGAGGAACCTATGTGGGTGCTCCCTGGAATGCACTGAGAAAGTGTTTTTCATTTGAGGAGAGAGAGAGAGAGAGAGAGAGAGAGAGAGAGAGAGAGAGAGAGAGAGAGAGAGAGAGAGAGAGAGAGAGAGAGAGAGAGAGAGAGGAGGGAGGAG
>NW_020870437.1:125531-135531 GCF_003789085.1 Penaeus vannamei | reverse complement strand
CATTTCAGTCAGTCATTTCAGTCAGTCAGTCATTCGTCATTCAGTCATCGCATCAGTCAGTCAGTCATCCATCATTCAGTCAGTCAGTCATCATTTCAGTCATTCAGTCATCACTTCAGTCAGTCAGTCATCATTTCAGTCATTCAGTCATCGCATCAGTCAGTCAGTCATCATTTCAGTCATTCAGTCATCACTTCAGTCAGTCAGTCACCATTTCAGTCATTCATCATCACTTAGCCAGTCAGTCAGTCAGTCATCATCATTTCAGTCATCAGTCATCGTCATCAGTCATCATCATTTCAGTCAGTCAGTCATCATTTCATCATTCAGTCAGTCATTCAGTCATCATCAGTCAGTCAGTCAGTCCTCATCCAGTCATTCAGTCATCACTTCAGTCAGTCAGTCACCATTTCAGTCATTCAGTCATCACTTCAGTCAGTCAGTCATCATTTCAGTCATTCAGTCATCGCATCAGTCAGTCAGTCATCATTTCAGTCATTCAGTCATCATTTCAGTCAGTCAGTCATCGTCATTCATCTCATTTCAGTCAGTCATCATTTCAGTCAGTCAGTCAGTCATCAGTCATCGCATCAGTCAGTCAGTCATCATTTCAGTCAGTCAGTAAGTTAATGAAGAAATTCGGTCTTTCTCTCCGTATTTCTTCCTCTTTTCTCCTGTGTCTTCTATTTTCTCTCTCTCTTTTTTTTTTTTTCTTTCTTTCGCTTTCCCCATCTCTCCATCTTTCCCCTTTTTCTTATTCAACTTTATCAAATATTGGAAATTTCTAGTTTCATTATAAAATATGCATGAGTCATTATATAATTTTCCTTTTAAATTCCATTATTATCAGTTAGTTTCTCTTATTCCCTTCTTTATCCAACATCTAATATTCTTATTTTCATCCGTCACTTTTCGTTATTATTTTCATTTGTCTCCCTTCCACTTTCTATTGTTTGTTTGCTCTCGGAACTTTTAATGATTATTCAAATATTATTCGTAATTAGACGTAGATGTGTAATTACCTTTTTGATTACGTCCTAATCTTATTTTCCTGATTTTTCGTTTTCTTTTCATTTTCTTTTCGGTTTTTCCCTTTCTTTCTATACACCTTTCTCTTCTCATGTTCTTTTTTCTTCGTTTATTTACCCATGTCTCTTCTTCCTTCGTCTTCTCAATTCTTTCTTCTCTCTTCACCTTTCTTCTTCAATTCTGCTTATTCTATGCTTATCTCCCTCTCTTTTGTTGTCCATGTTTCTTCGTTTCTCTCTTTTCCTTTTGTTTCCCTTGCCATTTGCTTCTCTCTCTTTCTTTATTCATCTGTTCATTATTTCCTCTCCTTCTTTACATCCTCTTTATCAATTTGCTTTCTGTTTCTCTCTTCTCCTGACATTTGTTTCCTCTTTCATCTCTCCAATTGTTCTCTCTCTTTATTCCTTCATCTATTCTCAAATTTAATTTTCCTGTTCCCATCCATTTCCCTCATTCCCCCTTTATCTCTTTATTGTTTTCTTTACTTCCTATCCCTCCCTTCTCTTTTCTTGCATCCCACCATTTTCCCCTCTCTTCCTCTCTCCCATCCTCATCTATTCTCCCTTCCACTCATTATCCTGTCTTCCTTCTTCCTTTTATCTCTCCTACTCTCACTCTCGCTTTCACACGTTCCTTTCTTCGTTTTCCCCACTCCCTCCTCCTTCCACTATCATCCTATCATTCCTTTCTTCTCGCTTTTTCTTCTTCTCTCTCTCTTCTTATCATCATCCCATCCTCTTCATCTCTTCCTCCGTTCCTAATACCTTCCTCATTTTTTTCCACTCTCTTTCTCCCCTCCCCTCCCCTCTCGCTCCTCCCTCTCTCTTCTCTTCTCTCTCTCTCTCTCTCTCTCTCTCTCTCTCTCTCTCTCTTCTCTCTCTCTCTCTCCTCCTCCTCTCCTCCCCTCTTCCCTTCCCCCCTCCTCTCCCTCTTCCCCCTTCCCCCACAGTCTCTTCCTCTCTCTCTCTCTCTCACCACCTCTCCTCTCCCACCTCTCCCATCTATCCCCTCCTCTCCCTCCCTTTCCCCTCCCCCTCATCTCCCCTCCTTCCCTCCCCTCATTCCCCTCCTTCCCCTCCCCTCATCTCCCCTCCTTCCCCTTCCCCTCATCTCCCTCCTTCCCTTCCCTCATCTCCCCTCCCCCCTCCCTTCCCTCCTTCCCCTTCCCCTCCTCCCTCCTTCCCCTTCCCCTCATCTCCCCTCCTTCCCCTCCCCCTCATCTCCCCTCCTTCCCCTCCCTCCCACAGTCACTCAAGAAAAGCTGCAACATCTTCCACACAAACAACATAACGACGCTCCTAAATCCCTCAGATCGTTGGCAATACTCGGTGTATATCTCTCCTACGGATTATGTTTTCCTTTTACTTCCCCTCATCCTCTCTTCCCCTCTCCTCTTGGTCTTCCGCTCCCCTCTCTCTCCCCCCAACTTCCTCTCTTACCTCTGTCCTACCATCACATCCGGCCTCCGTCTCTACTTTTCTCTTCTCTTCTTCTCCTCCGTCTCTCCTCTCCATCCCTCTTTTCACTTTTCTTTCTTTTCCTTACTCTTATGTTGGGTTAACCCCTCTCCTTCTCCAATCTATCCCCTCTCCTCTCCTTCTCTCTTCTCCCTTCCATCTCTTCTCCCTACTTCTCTCCTAGATCTCTCACCACTCCCCCCTTCTTCTCCTCTCTTTCCCCTCTCCCTTCTCCTCCTTCCCTCTTCCCTTCTCTTTCTTCCCCTTTCTCTCCTCTTCCCCTCCCCTTCCCCCTCTTCCCCTTCTTTCCTCTCTCCATTCTCTCCTCTTCCCCTCTCCCCTCTTCCATATCCCCCTTCTCCCCTCTCCCTCTCCCTTTTCCCCTCTCTAATGCGTGGCTTTAAATCTTCGGAGCAACCAAACCATGAAACCTTCGTAGCGATGCGTCAGGTCAGTTATACATCCTTCATCTCTATGGCTAACATAAAGAGAGAGAGGGAGGGAGGGAGGGGAGAGAGAGAGAGGGAGAGGGAGAGAGAGGGAGAGGGAGAGAGAGAGGAGAGTAGAGAGAGGGAGAGAGAGAGAGAGAGAGAGAAAGGGAGAGAGAGAGAGAGAGAGAGAGAGAGGGGAGAGAGAGAGAGGGGGGGAGGGAGAGAGAGAAGAGAGGGGGGGGAGGGAGAGAGAGAGAGAGGGGAGGAGGGAGAAGAAGAGAGAGAAAAGAGAGAGAAAGAGAGAGAAAGACAGAGAGAGAGAGAGAGAGAGAAAGAGATAGATGGGGCTTGCAATTGCCCATATCACTAGATATCCTTTTCCCAACCCTTTCCTACCTTCTTCATCTTCCCTTCCCTCTTCTTCCCCTTCCTTCTCTGCATTTCAAATTTTCCCCCATCGCCATTTTCCCTCTCACCCTATCTCTTTCTTTCTTCACTTTTACTTCTCCTCCCGTTTTCTTTCCTTATTTGCTCTACGCCTCCCCTATCCCTTTCACATTCCATCCGCTCTCATCTTCTCTCCTCCACCCTTACTCTCTCCATCCTTTCCATTTCCTTTCTTTTTTTTCTCTATTTTCCATCCCTCTTCCACTTCCTTCCAATTTCTCTCCGTCCTTCCCTCACATTCTACCTCCTTTCTACTTCTACCTTCCATCTTTCATCTCCCATCTTCTCTCCCTCTCTTCTCTACATTCCACTTCCTTCCCGTCCCTTCCACTCTCCTTCTCTTTCTTTCTAGTCCCCATTCTACCAATTTCTCACTTCCACTCTCTCCCAATATCCTTCTTTCTTGTATCACATTTTACTTCCCACTTTACTTTCTTTTCCTTTTCCCTCTCTCCCCCTTCCCCCTTTCCCGCTTCTCCTGTCTCCCTCTTTTTTAACCTTCCCCTTTTCCACTTTTTTCTTTTTCTCCCCTCTTTCCCTCTTCTCCCCTTTCTACTCATCCCACCTCTCCCTTTTTCCCCTCTTTTCTTCTTCCCTCTCTCTCCTCTTCCCTCTCCTCCTCTTCCCTCTCCTCTTCATCCTCTCCTCCTCTTCCTCTCTCCTCTCTCTCCCCTCTCCTCCTCTCCCCTTCTCTTCTCTCCCTCTCCTCTCTTCCCTTTCTCCTTCTCTTCCCTCTCCCTCTCTTCCCTCTCCTCCTCTTCCTCCTCTTCCTCTATCCTCTCTCTTTTTCCTCTCTCCTCCTTTTCCCTCCTCCTCTTCCTCTCCTCCTCTTCTTCTCCTCCTCCTCTATTCATTCCTTCCCCGTCGGCTCCTTCCAACGAGAGAGAAATATAGATATATATTATCTATTATGTATATCCTCCCCATCTGCTGTGGACAGTCTGAATGCTTAGGCTTTTAGCAGAGGGGAATGATACAGTGGCCCGTGGATAGTTTGCGTTGAGGAGGAGAAAGAGGAAGAAGGAGGAGGATTAGGGAAGAGGGTGGGATGGGGGAGGGATTAGGAAAGAGGAAGGAAGAAGGGAGGTGAAGATTAGGGAAGGAGGAGATTGGGAAATGGGGAGGGATTAGGAGGAAGAGGTGGAATGAGGAGGAATTAGGAAGAAAGGAAGATGAGGAATAGGAGAGGTGGAAGATGGGAGATTAGGGAAGCAGTGGGGATGGGAAGAATTAGGAGCAGAGAAAGAGGAAGAGGTGGAGGATAGGAAGAGGTGGAAGATGGGGAGAGGGATTGGAGGGAGAGGAAGAAGGAGAGAATTAGGGAGAGGCAAGACGGAAGGGATTAGAAGAAGAGGAAGAAGGAGGGATAGGGGAGGGGTGGGATGGGAGGAATTAGGAGGGAGATGGAGGATTAGGGTAAGATGGGGAGGAATTAGGAAAGAGGAAGAGGTGGATATTAGGGAAGAGTGGAAGACGGGAAGGGATTAGGAAGAAGAGGAGAAGGAGGGGGATTAGGGGAGGGGGTGGGATGGGGAGGAATTAGAAGGGAGAGGAAGAGGAGGGGAGTTTAGGGATAAAAAGGAAAGGAGGTGGAAGATGGGGAGGGATTAGAGGAAGAGGTGGAGGATTAGGGAAGAGGTGGGAGGGAGAAATTAGGAAGAGGAGGAATAAGGAGGAAAGAGGAAGAGGTGGAAGAGGGAGGATTAGGAAGAGGTGGGATGGGGAGAATTAGGAGGAGAGGAAGAGGAGGGGATTAGGGAACGGTGGAGATGGGGAGGGATTAGGAGGAAGAGGAGGAGGATTAAGGGAAGAGGTGGATGGGGAGGAATTAGGAGGGAGAGGAAGAGGAGGAGGATTAGGGAAGAGGTGGAAGATGGGGAGGAATTAGGAGGAAGAGGAGGGGGATTAAGGAAGAGAGAGGATGGGGAGGGATTAGGAGGGAGAGGAAAGGAGGAGGATTAGGAAGAGGTGGAAGGCGGAGGATTAGGAGAGGAAGAGAGAGGAGGAGAATTAGGGAAGAGGTGGAAGATGGGAGGAATTAGGAGGTAAGAAGGAAGAGGAGGAGGAGGTTAGGAGGAGGAAAGGGGGAGGGAGGGAGGAGTGAGAGGAAGGAGGAAGGGAAAAGGAAAGGGAGAAGAGAGAGAATAGGAAGGGAGAAACTGGGAGAGAGAAGAAGACGGCAGAAGGGAGAAGAAAGAGAGACGAGAAGGAGAAGGGGAGAAAGAGGAGAGGCGAGGAAGATATGAAAACAGGAAAGAATAAAATAAAGAATGAAAAGAAAAAGAGACACAGACAGACAAAGGAAAGAGGAAAATTAAGAAGAACGAGAGAAGAAAACTTGTT
Organism: Penaeus vannamei; assembly: GCF_003789085.1. NCBI lineage: Eukaryota > Metazoa > Arthropoda > Malacostraca > Decapoda > Penaeidae > Penaeus > Penaeus vannamei. The sequence continues at coordinate 129,824 of NW_020870437.1, read as the reverse complement.
TTAGGGGAGTAGAGGAGGAAGAGGGGGGGGGAAGGAGGAAGGGGAGTGGGGAGATCAGCTCTCAGGAGAACGAGGTATAAATTGATATTTCAGACCATTAACTCGCGTGTGTGCAATAGTAGCCGCAGAGGGCCGCTAGTCCCTTGATTGCTGGTAAGGGGGGGAGGAGAAGAAAGGGGGAGCTGGGATAGAAGAGAAGAAGAGGGAGGGAAGACTGGGAAAGGGGGGAGGGGAGTGAGAAGAGAGGGAGGAAACTAGGATGGGGAGGAGGGGAAAGGGGGAGGGGGGGTAAAAGGAAGAAGAGGGAGGGAAAACTAGGAGTGGGAAGAGGAGGAAGGGGGGAGTAAAGTGAAGAAGAGGGAGGGAAACTAGGAATGGAAGGAGGAAGTGAAGGAGAGTGAGGAACGTGGTGATGGAAGGGGGAGAATATGAAGAGACGGAGATAGATGAGAGATGAGAGGGGATAAAGAGGAAGATAGGAAGAAAGAGGAGAAGGTGGAACAGTAAATAGGAGAAGAGGATGGGGATGAATCCAGAGAAGGATATGAGAAAGAAGAAAAGTGGAAAGAGGAGAGAGTGAAGGAAGAAGAGACAAAGGGGAGGCATAAAAGAAGATGAGAAATACAGATGAAAAAAAAAATTATATATATGAAAGGAAGGAGAAAGAAGTGAAAGAAAATGAGGCAAAGAGAAAGAGGAGACAGAGAAGGAGAAGAAAGGAGAAAGATAGAGGAAAAGAGAGAAAAAATGCGAGGAAATGAATTATAGAAAGGTAATAATGCAATGGAGACGAAAAAGAGAGAGAGTGAGGAAATACAAAAGATGACAAAGAAAAGAAACAAAAAAGAAACAGAAAAAAGACGCAACAAAAGTAAATAGAGAAGATAAGGATACCGATGAAATAGGGAAAAGGAGAGATCTAAAATAAATATAAAGACAAGAAAGGGAGAAAAAAAAAAAGAAACATAGAGAAAAGAAAAGAAAGGAAATATAATAAACGGACGTGGAACGAAAAAAAAAAAGGTTTGATGAACAGTTATCGAGAACAGAACATATCAAGATTATTGTTATCAAACATAATGACATATCGAACATCAGACAAAAACTCGGCATAATCATTATCATATGTCAGCAATATCTTACATTATTTTATGTGTTCCCCTTTGCCGTGTTTCAATCTGTTGACTCATTAATTAACTAATTCATTCATTCTTTTACCGTGGAATATGATCTATTTGACACTCCCCTGTATCTTGTGTAATGGAAACGGATAATTATATGTATGAGCTAAAAATGGCTGAAATATTCCTTGATTTGAAATTAGATTGTTACTCCATTCTCTTTATCCTTCTCCCCCATTTTTTTGTTAATTCTCTTTCTCTCACTGTCTTCTCTTCGCCTTTCTCTCTCTCTGTGGCTTGTCTATCTGCCTTCTCTCTCTTCTCTCTATCTATCTATCCTATCTCTCTACCTATCTGTCTATTCCTCTCTTCTCTCTCTCTCTCTCTCTCTCTCTCTCTCTCTCTCTCTCTCTCTCTCTCTCTCTCTCTCTCTCTCTCTCTCTCTCTCTCTCTCTCTCTCTCTCTCTCTCTCTCTCTCCTCTCTCTCTCTCGTCTCTATCTCTCTATCTATCTCTCCTCTATCTGTCTATCTATCTATCTTATCTATCTATCTATCTATCTACTATCTATTCTATCTATCTATCTATCTATCTATCTATCGCTCTCTCTCTCTCGCTCTCTCACTCACTCTTTCTCTTTCACTCTCTCTCACTTATCTATACTTTCTCACTCACTCACTCTCTAACTCACACACACACATACACACACACACACACACACACACACACACACACGCACACACACACACACACACATACACGTTGTAACTCGAACCCTCAAAAAACCGAATGGTTCCAACAAAAAAAATACATAATTTCTTTTGCAAGTGTTAGCTACGTTATAAAATGAGGTGAAAATAAGCAATGAGGGACATAAAAAAAAGACAGATAATTCACCATTAAGTAAAGCAACATTGATAAAAGTTCAAGAAAGACGAGCGGAGAAAAAAGCCGTTTCTTAGAGGCGAGATACCAGGAGCGCTCAAAAGTCTACGGCTTTGCCCGCCAGCTTTAACTATCTCCCTGATATATTGTCCGAGACGCGTTACCAGGATTTCCAATACAATAAATCGTTTATTATCTATGCTGTTCATGAGTCCTAAATCTTAGCTGAAGCCCCGAGGTTATGAGGTGTAATGGGTGCAATGGTTGGTTTATATCCATTATGTTATCGCTTGATGATGATGGTGATGATGGTGATGGTGATGGTGTGTGGTGTGGTGTATGGTGGTGGTGATGATGGTGAACGTGATGGTGGTGGTGGTGTTGTTGATGATGATGGTGGTGATAATGATGATGACGATGGTGATGATGTGATGAGGATTATGATGATGATGACAATGATTACTGTGCTTATAACTATTATCCTTTTGATGATGATGGTATTGTCATTATTATCATTATTATTATTATTATTATTATTATTATTATTATTATTATTATTATCATTATCATTATTATCATTGCTGTTGTTGTTGTTACTATTATTGTTGTTATTATTATTATTATTATCACCTTTATTGGTATAATCATTATCATTATTGTTATTACTATCATGACTTTTATCATTATTATTTCATCATCATTCTCATTATCATTTTATTGTTGTCATCCTCATTAATGTTATTATAATTATTATCATTACGATTATCATTATCATCATCATTACTATTATTATTATCATTACTATCATTATCGTTATCATAATTGTTATCATTTTTTATCATTATTATAACTGTTACCATCATTATCATTATAACTTTTGTTATTATTTTTGTTGTCGTTATTACTTTTATTATTACTATCGTTGTTATTATCATTACAATCATCACTGCCTTTATGTTCATTGCTATTTATATTATGATTATGATTTTCATTATTAATGTTATTACTTTCGCCATTATCATCATCACTAGTATCCTTATTGATATAACTACTACTACCACTACTACTACTACTACTATCATTATTATCTATAATTATGATACTAGTTGTTGATGTTGTTTTATATATTTTCATAACAATCACCTGTTTCGTTATTGCAGTTAATATAATTATCCTTAATGCTGTTACCATTATCTCTGTTTGCTCTTCATATTGCTGTTCTAATTTCATTATGATTGTTTTTATCCTTATTATCATTATCATCATCATCATTACCATCTTGATCATTACCATTTTTTATTCATTAATATCGATATAATCATAGCAACCTTCAAACTAATTTGATAAAACCTATTCAATAATAGATAAAAAAAATTCGTAAAAGAAGTATGCAAGGTAATATTCCAAAGTTATTTACCTTTTTTCAACTCAATACAGTAAGCAAAGTTATTGAAGGTGACACTAATAAATTAACTTTTGCTCAAAGTGTCTCGCGTCTACTGTCAATGTGTCTACTTGATGAGGCAGAAATGAATTGCAGTTGGCAGGCGTGTGTTTGTGTGTGTGTGTTTGTGTGTGTGTGCGTGTGTGTGTGTCTGTGTGTGTGTGTGTGTGTGTGTGTTAGAGCTTGAGTGTGTGTCTGTTTGTGCGAGTTCCTGCGTGTGTATGTGTTTTTATGCCTTTTTGTGCGTTTGTATATGAGTGTATATCTATGTGTCGGTGTGTTTCCGTGTGATGGTGTACGTGCCTTTGTGTGTGTAAGTACGCGTGTGTGTTTCTGCTCTTTTTCCTTTTCTTCTCACACTCTAGATAATGTCCCCGACACTTGTTCTGGCATCTGGCCTAGTAATGACGCTGGCTGGCACTTGTCCTGCTAATGCCTCCTGGCACAGACCTTCGTTGGCCTTTGTCTCGCTCGACGGACGTGGCACTCTCTCTGTCATTGGCCACGGCACCCTTTATAGCTGTGACGCGACTTATCATTTATGGCACTGAGGGTTTCAAGCCGTTACTGGCACTGGATGCGGCAGGCGGCACCTCTCTTCTTCTCGCTGCAATAACAGTTTCGGCGTGGCACTCGCTGGTGGCACTCCCTCGCGATAACAGAGGGTGCCGGCATAACGTCGCGTAACGTGTGTATTCCCGTGTAACTCTTGTCGCTAGAGGGGGAAGGGAGGTCTGGTGGTGGGGGGGGGGAGGGATTACGGAGGAGGATTTACGGGGGTGATGGGAGGAGGGGGGAGGGGGAGGGAGGAAGGGGTGCGAGAGCCATTGGCACTGCTGCTTGT
>NW_020870437.1:96947-99447 GCF_003789085.1 Penaeus vannamei | reverse complement strand
AGAAAAGCCTATTTGGCCGGCACCCGTGTAGACCCCAGACCCCCGCAACGTGAAAAGGCGGGAATTTCGAATCTCGTCTGAAGACCTGGTGTATTTGCCCGCGAAAGTTGCCTACACCGGGGCAAGAATAGGCTTTTCAATGCGAGGATCTCAACTGCCTGGGCTATTTTTTTTTCTTTTTTTTTTTTTTCTTTTTTTTTTAATTCTGCTGTGGTTCCTATGCGTTGTCCGTGAGGGATTTGGGCTCTCGCTCCCTCTCTCTTTCTCTCTCTATATCGCTCTGGCTTTCTCTCATCTCTCTCTCTGCTCTCTCTCTCTCTCTCTCTCTCTCTCTCTCTCTCTCTCTCTCTCTCCTCTCTCTCTCTCTCTCTCTCATCTCTCTTTCTCTCAGTTTACCTATTTATCTATCTATTCATCTATCAGTCAATAAATCTGTTTGTCCGTCAGTGTATCTAGCTAGCTAGCTATGTGTCTATGTATCTAACTTTCTATCTATTTAACTGTCTATTTATCTATCTGACTAGTTATCTGTCTGTCTACCTATCTGTCTGTCTACCTATCTGTCATTCTATCTATATACTTATCGATCTATCTATTTGCCTGCCTATATGTCTGTTTGTCTGTTCTGTCTCTCTCTCTCTCTTTTCTTTTTCGCTCTCTCTTCTCTCTTTCCTCACCCTTCTCACCCCTTCCTTCTCTTTCTCTCTCTCCCTCGCCCTTCACTTCCCCTTTTCATTCTATTTCTCTCTCCTCCATCCTTCCTTACTCCCTTCTCTAGTTTTTTTTTCTTTCCCTCCACCTTTCTCTCCCTCTCTTTCTCCAACCTGCTCTCCTCCCTCTTCTCACCCCTCTCCTCTTTTCAACATTTTTCTCCTTCCTTTTTCCCCATCCTTCTCTCCTCTCTTTCATCTACCTCTTTCTCCTACCCTTCTTTCCTTTCCTCTCTTCCCATCCTTCTATCCTCCTCTTCTCCCCCTTCTCTCCTCCCTTTTATCTCCCTCTTTTTCCTCCCTCTTCTTGTCCCTCATCTCTCCTATCCTTCTCTCCCTTCTCCCCGTCCTCTCTCCCACCCTCCCTTCTCCCTTTTACCTCCCCTTTTCACCTCCCACCTATCTCTCTTCCCACCCCTCCCCCTCCCTCCTCCCTCCTCCCCCTCCCATCCCCACCCTCCCTCCTCCCCTCTCCCCTCTCCCTCCCCCCTCCTCCCTCTCCCCTCCCTCCCTCCCTCTCCCCCATCCTCCCTCTCCCTCCTCCTCTTCCTCTACCATCCCCACCCTCCACTCCCTCTCCCCTCCCTTCCTCCCTCTCCCTCCTTCCTCTCCCCTCCTCCTCCTCCCATCCCCACCCTCTCCCTCCCTTATCCCTCTCCATCTCCTTTCCCCCTATTCCCACCCTCCCTCCTCCCTCTCCCCTCCATCCTCCCTCTTCCCCTCCCTCCCATCCCCACCCTCCCTCCCCCCTCCCCACTCCTCCCTCCTCCCTCCTCCCCCTCCCCACTCCTCCCTCTCCCTCCCTCCCTCCCCCCTCCGTCCTCCTCCCACTCATCTTCATCCCACGTCGCGAACTTTCTCTTCCGTAGCAAATCTCATAAGAGTTCCTCTTCGTTATCGGTCTACATAATATTTCCTCTTGGTTAGGCCCGTGTGTGGCACCCCGGCGGCCAGCCTCTGACGTCATCGCGGAAGCATCGTGTCCACTCCACTGGGCCGCGTCCGAAGCCTCGCTCTCGAACGCAGCCTCGGATCGGCTTCCGCTTCGAATACTTAGAGGTGCGAGGTGTTTGTTTGTTGTTGTAGAGGTTGTGTTTTTTTTGTTGTGATTGTATGTTTTTGTGTGTTTTTTTTAAAAGAGTTTGGTTTTGCTTGTATTTTTTGGTTAGTTGTAAGGGTTTTTTTGAGGTTACATGTCCATTTTTCTTCTTTTTCTTCACCGCGTTCGCTAGCCGATGTGATGGCGTCGGAGGAATCGAACGCCCGTCCATATTTCCCGTATGAGCGATGTGGCGGAAATAAGATAATTGACTTCGGCTTTGCGTGAATCCGAGACAAAAGACAGGGTGGGGGGAGGGTAGGGGGGAGAAGGGGGACGTTAACACCCTATCTTTACACACTTTTCTGGAGCCAATGGGATGAAAGGAGGGAGATAAAGAGAGGGAGAGTGTATGGGAGAGCAAAAGGGAGGGAGGGAGACCTATAGAGAATGTAATGGATCTTTGTTAATGACAAAAATAGGGGTAGATAGATAGATAGATAGGAATACATAGGGAGGGGGAGAAGAGGAACTAAGAAAGAAAAGAGGAGAAAGAGAGAGAGAGGGGACGGTGGGGGAGAAAGTGAGTGAATGAGTGAACGGAAAGAGAAGAAGAGAGACGAAATGAAAAACAATAGAAAAACAGCGAAAGCGAGTTCAGAGGGAGGGAAGAAGATGAGAGCAACCACATACAGATAGAAAAGAAGACGGTATTAAAAGAGAGAAAGAGAAAGAAAAGAAGAGATAATGA
>NW_020870437.1:77973-82973 GCF_003789085.1 Penaeus vannamei | reverse complement strand
TTGGTAGCTATGTAAGTGAAGTTACGTTAGTAAGTTATATAAGTGAAGTTAAGTTAGTAAGCTATATAAGTGAAGTTAAGTCAGTAAGCTATATAGGTGATGTTAAGTCAGTAAGCTATATAAGTGAAGTTCGGTTGATAAGCAATACAAGTGACGTTAAGCTAAATTATGATAGTTATATAGGTGAAGGTAAGCTAAAATATGATAGTCATATATGTGAAGTTAAGCTGATAAGACAGAAAACGAAGTTATAGATGTACAAGTGAAGTTCAGATGATGAATTATAAAGTGAAGCCAAGCTAAGAAGTCATAGATTATATAAAGTTATAGTTGCATAAGATTAAAGTTGTATAAATTTATAGTTGCATAAACTTAGAGTAGTACAATATAGTTGTATCAAGTTAGAGTTGCATGAAGCTAGAGTTGTATAACGTTAAAATTGTAGAAAGATTCAGTTGTATAAGCTTACAGTTGTACAATGTTACAGCTGTATAAGGTTAAATTTGCATGAAGTCATAGTGATATTATCGTTGAATAAAAGTGCGCGAATGTAAATATTTTTTAATGAATGCAAGCACGTGTATGATTGTCCAAAGCAGAGCCAAACGTCCAGTCTGCATTAACGCTGCCTTTGCAATTTTCACTCAGAAGCAATTGCCTTCGAATGAACGAGTGAAAGGGGGCAAAGGCTAAAAAAAGAAAAGAGGAAGAAAAGGAAAAGGATGAGAGAGAGAGAAAGAGGAAAGAAGAGAGCCACGCCCCACGCCGCCCACGAGACGTCACGCCCGCGCTGTGATCCGTTTGATGCATTGGAATAATGTAGATTGATGAAAGGGTCGGTGCTTGATCTCCTCCATGCAGATCGTCGGCGTTGTTGATGTCATGTTTTGTATAAATATAATCACGGTTGACGTAAATGACAAATAAAATGTTAATGAAATTGTGTTCATACGACGAATATGCAAATATAATTGTGTTGATATGGTGTGGTAAGTAAGATTAGTGGGACAGAATCGACCATGCTATCAGATATAAATTTTAATAGATATGCATTATGAACGAAAACATTTAAATCATTATAGAGAAGGACGGTAAACGCGTAAGCTGAAAAATAAATAAATAAATAAATAAAAAAGAGATAATAATAACTATAAATTAAATTAATATTCATTGATATATTCCTGATATCTTGGAAGTTTCATGTTCTGTTATTATCAACATTATTCTTGTTATTTTTTTTATATTATTGCTGCTGCTGCTTTTGTTCTTGTTATTGGTGAAGTTGTTATGTCCATGCTGCTGTTGTTATTTTCTCTTTTGTTATTGTTGTTGCTGTTGATATTTCAATTGCTGTGGTTGTTGTTGTTCCTGTTGTTGTTACTGAAGTTGTTGTTCTTTTCTCTTGTTCTAATTGTCGTTGCTGCCATGTTGATGTTGGTGTTGTAATTGCTGCCGTTGTTGTAGTCTTCGTCGTCGATATTGTTGTTGTTGTTATTGATTCAGTCGTTGTTGTGGCGTGATTTAAGCGTTGGAGAACCCGCGCTTATATATAGTCTCGCAACGGTCCCTCCCTGCAAGATTTTTTTTCTTTGTTATAAGCGTGTCCTTTTTTATAAACCTTGGAATATTCGCCTTTTTAAAACTCTTTCAGATATTCTCATTGTCTCCAACAAAGCCGCTTGTAGATATTTTCTTTCCATTTATTTCGGTTCAGTTTGGATTTCTTTGTATCCGTTTCTGCTTGCTTTGAAAAACTTTTCCTTTATCTCCGTTTTATCTCCATTTCTTCAATCTTTTTCCATCTTCTTCTATTTTCCTCTTTATCAGTATCTCTCCCGGCACTGCAGGTTCATGATTTTTTTATACACTCAGACTGCAGAAAAAAATAAGGTTTAGACTGTTATTTGTCTATTCCTTTTTGATGCTGATAAATGAAACTCACTGGATGGAATATTTAATTCTAGCTGCATTGTCGAGTTTCACAAAGTGGAATACTCGTGGATAATGTCATGTGCACTGCACTGCAATACACCAAATAGATTCTACACAAATCCGCGTAGTCTCCATCACAGTAAATTCTGTACTGTATTACATTAGGTTGATTCTGGACTATACTATAGTACACTACATAGATTCTACATTGCATAGACTACATAGCACAATATAGATTCTACATTGCATAGACTACATAGCACAATATAGATTCTACATTGCATAGACTACATAGCACAATATAGATTCTACATTGCATAGACTACATTGCACTACATAGATTCTATATTCCATAGACTGCACTACACTAAGATTCTACATTGCACAGACTGCATTACACTACATAGACTCTACACTAAGCTAAACGAATGCTGACTACACTACGTAAGCGTATACTATACTGAACTAAATGGACTCTCCGCCGCACGACACACATTGCACGCTGCATGGCACAGACTCCGCGGCATGCGAGAGAAAATGCTTTGTGCTCGAGCGTTTTGCCTCCGTGTCCTGATTCCTATTTCGTGGCGGAAGGGCCTTCATTTCCATGTCCTCCCCGGGGAACGAAACTTAGATCGCATCCTTTTTCAGCGATGTAGCGTCTTTCGTATCCTTCGGAGCGTTTCACATTATTTTCCCGCGAATCCTAGTCTGTTTTAGTCGCCAGATCTGCACCGCAGTTACCAAAACCCGACTCGAAAGATTAAGACAGCTGGTGCTTCCCTTAAGACGTGATGCTCCAAGGACTCGCCGACTTTTGGAGGACTACAACGCCAAGTCCGATGTCAAGTTCCTTTAAGTTCTCTCGGAGACCACATTAGAATAGATCCCGGCGCGCCCATAACGAGAGGCGTCGCTTTCGTCTTGAATTCCTAAGCTCTATCACACTTGGGCTTTTAACTCGGCGTTTTGTATTTCCTTTCTGGTTTATCTTTATTTTGGCCTGCAGAGCACAGACACGGGAAAGGAGGAAAATGAAGAGAGCCACATCCAACAGAAGACAAGGTATGCAGAACACACACACGCAATTATACACACAATTATGCAACATAAGCAAACAAACACAGACAAACACACACATAAACAAGCACATACACACACACATACACACATCCTACGATCCAACATACAAGAGATACAAAATCTAAAATGTTTCGGATAAAACAAGATTTCGACTTAGGTGGAACCATCACACAAGAACAGTGCAGAAATAACGCATTTTTTTCGCGTGTTCAGTACAGCTGATAGCGGCCTTTTAAGGTTTAATTCGTCTGGCAGCCTAATTCGAGGAGGAAGATTTTTAACATTCTTGCGCCGTACTCAAACGCCAGCTAAAAATGGCGGGAAAAAAAAGTCAAAGAAAATGGGACTAGCAAATTCGTACAATATTTCGTCATCATTATATTTAATATCGTTATCACTGTCGTTGTTTTCGTAATTCTTGTTATCATCACCCAACACCGCTATCCTCCTTATCATAATTAATTATCATTCTCATCGCTGCTGTTCTTGTTGGTATCATTTGCTTTATATGCATTATCCCTGCCACCTTTGAATTAATCTTGGACGCCCTCAGTGCGTGTTTAAATACCAATAATAACTTCCTCGTTAATGTAACCGTTCTTCACGCTTCGGTAATATAATCATAAACTCAGCATCAACACAATTAGCATAATTATTAATCTTTGGTAGGTTACGAGCATAAAAAAGAATGTTTCGAAAAAGGAAATGAAAGTCGGTTCACCCGCTTGTATCAGGAGAATAATTAACTAATTAAATCCATTTTTGAACTTGGGTGTGTGGGAGGTAGTGTGTGTGTGGATGTGTGTCTGTGTGTGTGTACAAGATTGCATGTGTGCTTGCATGTGTTATTTGTGTCTGAGTGTGCATTGTGTGCATGTGTTATGTGTATGTGTGTGTGTGTTTACTTCTATGCGAGTAAAAAGTTGAATCTTCTAAATTTGTTTACGCCAGAACTAAATAAGAACACTTACACGCAAATGTGGATCATTTGAATATATAAATATTTGGGGTCAAACAGATATGCAAATTTCCGTATGAAAATGTAGCAGATCTTTTTTTCGCTGACTCTCGTTGCAATCCGCCCGCGAGGTGCACTGCAGGCTCTACTGCGCGCAAAACACAGGTGAAAATAAGGAAGATACTGATGATAGTAATGAAAATAATGATATCAATAGTAGTGATGATAATGGTAATAATGATGACGATGACAATAATGATAATACTAGTAATAATGATGATAAGGATAACGATGTTGATGATAATGATAATAATAACGATGATTATAATAATGATAATGATAATGATAATGATGATAATAGTATCACTGACAATAACAATGGTAAAAATGATGATAATAATGAGAGTAATGATAATAATCATAAGAACAATGATAATGAGAATAATGATACTAATAACAATGATACTATTACTACTAATGATAAAAATAATGATAATAATATAATAACGATGATAATAATAATGATAATAATAATAACAATGATAGTAATGATAATGATAATAATACAATTGATTAATGAGGATCAAAAAAAATAACCTTCTTCATTTTCTTTTCTTTTCATTTCTAGGTATTTGTTTGTGCTCCTATGTCTATAATGATTTTGTTTTTTTTCTTCCTGATGTGCAATGATATTTTTTTTGTTCTGTTTTGTTTTTGTGTCTTTGTTTTGTCTTCGACAGACTTGCCATATCAGTAAAGTATTTGTTCACTTGTTCTCCATTTGTGTGTCTTTGTTTTGTCCTTAACGATGCCATATTTAGTAAAGTAATTGTTGTTCACTTGTTCTCCATTTGTTATGTCTGTAAAGTGTTCACCGCGACCTCCTGGTGTCTATGATGTCTTGGTTCTTTTCCGTGTTATGTATTCGATTTTTTTGTTGTGTCTTTGTGCGGTCTTTTTTTGTTACATCCGTGTTGCTTTTGTTCTATTTTTAGGTCTTCTTTTGTTTTCTTTTGGCTGATTCCCT
>NW_020870437.1:65000-70000 GCF_003789085.1 Penaeus vannamei | reverse complement strand
GTCTGATGAGGAGGGGACGTCCGTGGGGAGGGAAGACGTCTGGTGAATAGGGAACGACACTATGTGGAGGGAACGGCGTCTAATGAGAAGGTGACGTCGTGGGAAGGAAGAACGTCTGGAGTAGAACGACACTGATGTGGAGGGAACGGCGTCTGACGAGGAGGGAATGGCGTCTGGGGGAAAAGTGAAGACGTCTAAGAAGGAGGGATAAGGTCTGAAAAGAAGGGAAAACGTCTAAAGTGAAGAGAACATCGTCTGATAAGGAGGAATGGCCTGACAATGGCGTCCGGAGATGAGGGATGGCGCCGAAAGGAGAAGCGAACGGCATCTGACAAGATGAGACGTCTAAGAAGATGTGACGACTGAGGAGAAAGACGTGACGTCCGAGTTACAAGTATGACGTCTGAGGAAATATGACGTCAGAAGGAGGCAGATGACATCACTGGAGAAAGGGTGGCGTCTCGTCATTGTGAGAGATCGGTTGAGCAGCGATACGAGCGTCGACGTCTCAAGGGATTTATCGTATCCATTGTTCTAGAAGCGCTCTATCCCGATGATTATTGCATTTTTCTCCTTCATTAACATTTTCTTTTTTCTTTTAGGTGGATGGAGGGATGGGGGGGGGGGAGGCTGATATATGAGAAGACTCGAATCGATATTTTCTAATTATCTCCTAGATGTTTTTTATAAAAATTTTGGTGCATTAAGACCCCGAAGAAAGAGGAAAGAAAAATGACTCGCGATATGGGTTTTATAGACAGAATGTAAAGAACAAGGAAGATTTCAGAACAAGAAAGATATCACAATATATATATATATATATAATATGCAAAAAACATCCTAAACAAAACCGTTCCCCCATCGTTCCTTACTGAAAAAATATGTGGTAAAGAAAGCAACCAGCAAGCCAAAATATTGCAGTACGCATATATTATAAACATGAACCAAATGTACATGTGTGTATGTCTGTGTGTGCACGCACACACGTAAGCAGTCATGCACACACACAGAGTCACACACACACGCACACACACACCAATATATAAAATGTATATACATATATAATATATATATAGATATATATATATATTATATATATATATAATATATATATATAGATATACATATATTAATGTAATATTATAATATATATAGATATATATTATATATAGTATATGTGTGTGGGTGGTGTGTGAGTGTGTGTGTGTGTGTGTGTGTGTGTGTGTGTGTGTTGTGTTGGTGTGTGTTGTGTTGTGTGTAGGTGGATGTGTGATTTATAATATATATAAGTATGATGTAAAATATATGTAACATATAGGTATTATAATAAATTATAAAATATATATATAAAATGTATAATTAAAAATATATATATATTAATAGTATATATTATAATACCACATATATATATCACGATAATAGAAATAAATATGGGTATTATAAGACAAGCTAAATATATATGCATTACACCTCACAAGAAAAAAGTGAGAGCTGGAGCTTTACTTCACACGGAATCCTGTGACAACTTTGGCCATCTGGCGATTGGCATTTCGTGACGTCTATATACGTCGCCAGCGCCGGAGAAACGATTCACTTTGCATTATAGATTTCGTCTTACGAAAGGCATCAGAGAAATTAACAGAGACATTCTTGCAATCATGCGCCTGGAAGGAAGGAATCATTCGAATACTGAATTGTATCATGTTGAAAAGCCATACCTTTTGGCGATAGCAATCTCCCAGAAATCAGCATGCGTACAAACATACATACATATTTACAAACATATGCATATACATACATACTATATATATATATATATATATATATATATATATATATATATATATATATATATATATATATATATATATATATATATATGTGTGTGTGTGTGTGTGTGTGTGTGTGTGTGTGTGTGTGTGGTGTGTGTGTGTGTGTGTGTGTGTGCGTGTGTGTGCGTGTGTGTGTGTGTGTGCGTATATGTTTGCGTGCGTGTGTATGTTTGTGTGTGTGCGCCTGTGTGTTTCTATACGTAAAGAGTGTATACGCATGCGTCTCTGTATCTGCACGTGCACGTCCGCCCAGTGTCTCCCAGGAAAGCGAAAAGAGCTTCAGCATCAGCATCAGCCTCAGGATCAATATCAGCCTCAACATCAGCTTCAGCATCAGCATCAGCCTCAGCCTCAGGATCAGCATCATCAGCCTCAGGATCAGCCTCAGAATCAGCCTCAGCATCAGCCTCAGGATCACATCAAGCCTCAGGATCAGCCTCAGGCAGCCATCATCCAGCCTCAGCCTCAGCCTCCAGATCCAGCATCATCAGGATCAGAATCAGCATCATCAGCCTCAGCCTCAGCCTCAGCCTCAGATCTCATCATCATCTCAGGATCAGCCTCAGGATCAGCAGCTCAGATCAGCTCAGCACAGCAGCCTCAGCCTCAAGCTCATCAGCCATCTCCTCAGCCTCAGAATGCTCCCCGAGCTCCGTCTCGCCGCCGTTCCCCCGGCAGCAGCCGCCCGCGCCCACCCAGCAGCGGAGGAGACCCGGAGAGCGGAGAGGAGAGCGCGCCCCTGCCCAGTCAGCCATCTGGGGCTTCCCACACGCCGCGTATTGTTCGCCTCCAAGATGCATTAGCGATTAATTCCTTTTCTTTCCTTTATCACGCATTCTTCCTTTTCCGGGACGGGGAGGAATAGGGAGGAAGAATACGAGGGGAGAGGGGATGAGGGAGGGGGTGGGGGAGGGGGAGGAAGGAGATGGGTGAGGGAGGAAGTAGAGGGAAATGAGAAGGAGAAACGTGGGATGATTGTGAGCGAAAGAGAAAGATAGGAAGTGATAGATAGATAGATAGATAGATAGATAGATAGATAGAGAGAGAGAGAGAGAGAGAGAGAGAGAGAGAGAGAGAGAGAGAGAGAGAGAGAGAGAGAGAGAGAGAGAGAGAGAGAGAGAGAGAGAGACAGAGAGAAAGAAAGAAAGAAAGAGAGAGAGAGAAAAAGAAAAGTGATGTCAAATGTCAATTAAAGGATATGGATAACAGAACAGTAGGTAACCGATAAAATATAAGGATAAAAATAGATCGATGGTAAATGAGAAAGATTGAAAAGGAAAAAAATGTGAACAATTTGGGAAAGAAGGAAGGCTGAAAGGGCGGAAAAAAAGTAAAAAAAAAAGGGGGAGGGAAAGATAGTTTGGTGGAAGAGTGGACGGAGGATGGACGTAGGGGAGAAAGAGTGGAAGGGAGGAAGAATGGAAGAATGGAAAAGGGAAAAGTGGAAGGAGGAAGAGTGAAAAGATGAAAAAAATAAGATGGAGCAGGCGAAGAATGGAAGAAGAATCAAAGGATAGAAAAGGGAAACGTGAAAGGAAGAAAGTGGAAGGAGAAAGACTGAAAAAATGAAATGGCGTAAGAATTAAAAAAAAAAAAAAAGCGGAATAAGAGAGGAGTAAAAGGAGGAAAACTGAAAAGATAAAAAGGTTAAAAGATAAAAAAAAAAAAAAAAAATAACAGAGGAAGAGTGAAAAGAGGAAGACTAAAAAAATAAATAAAAAGAAAATAGAGGAAGAGTGGAAGGGTGGAAGAGATAACGGGTGGAAGGGAAGGAGGGCGGATGGACCCCGTCAGCGTGATGCAGTTCGAGTATGCTGACGTCGCGGGAGTATTGTCAGCCTAAACCCGCGTTCGCCCCCGTCGCTAGCTGCCTTATGCCGCTGATTCGCCCAAACTGGGGTCTCGCTCATTCTCTTCTCTCCGTTGTGGCTGTTCTCTCTTCTCTCTGTTCTCTCTCTCTCTTCTCTCCGTTCTAGCTGTTATCTCTTCTCTCTGTTCTCTCTCGTCTTCTCTCTCTCCTTGCTGTTCTCTCTTCTCTCTGTTCTCTCTCTCTCCTCTCCGTTCTGGCTGTTCTCTCTTCTCTCTGTTCTCTCTCTTCTTCTCTCCGTACACACAAACTCTTTGGGGTTGTCATGTCGTCTCCCTTTCTTCTCTTCTGTCTCCGTTTTATCTTCCTCTGTCTCCTTTTTAATTCCGTCTCTCTGCGTTTGTCCTTTGTTTCTGATTTTTGTGTTCTGTCTCTTCTTTTTTGTTTGGCTCTATCTATTCTTTTTCGTCTGCTTGTCTATTTCTCTTGTCTCGGTCTCTGCATCTGTCTGTGTCTCTGTCTCTTAATACTTTTGTTTGTCTTTCTGTCTGTTTGTATGTCTCCCCTCCTCCTCTCTTTTTTTGCTTTCTCTTTCCTTTATCTGCCTGTCTTCTCTCTCTCTCTCTCTCTCTCTCTCTCTCTCTCTCCTCTCTCTCTCTCTCTCTCTCTCTCTCTCTCTCTCTCTCTCTCTCTCTCTCTCTCTCCTCTCTCTCTCTCTCTCTCTCTCTCTCTCTCTCTCTCTCCTCTTTCTTCTCTCTCTCTCTCTCTCTCACCTACTTTTACTTTCTCTTTCTCTCTCCTCTCTTACTTTCTTTCTCTCTTTACCTCCCTCTTCCTCTCTGTCATCTGTCTCAATCGCCCTCCCTATCATTCCTCTATTCTTCTTTCCTCTCGCTTTCTCTCCTACCCCCTATTTCTTACTCGCTCTACTATCTCTTCATCACCATCATTCACTTCTTCCTTTCTCTTCTCCTTCCTTATCTCTCTTCCCTCCTCCTTCTCCTCTCTTTTATTCTAACTTCCTTCCCTATCTCCTCCACTCCCCTCCTCTCTTTCCCCTTTTCCTCATCCCTATCTCTCTCTCCCTCTTTCTTTCTCTCTCTCCTCCTTCACTATTTTCCTCCCTGTCCATCTGTTTCTCACTCCTTCTTCTCTATTTCCCCCACTCTCCCCTCTCTCTTTTTCCTACCCTACATCCCTTCCTCCCTCCCTCTCTCTTTCTCTATCTCCTCCTTCCCTATCTCCCTCCCTCACTAATTTTTCCTCCTCACTATCTCCCTCCCTTCCCTCCTCTTCCCTCTTCTCCTCCTTCCCTATCTCCCTCCCTGCCTCTTCCTCTTCTCCTTCCTTCCCTCTCTCTC
>NW_020870437.1:57500-60000 GCF_003789085.1 Penaeus vannamei | reverse complement strand
ATTATCATATTTTCATTACTATCATTATCATCATTCTTATTTTGATTATCATTATCGTTAGTATGTTATCATTATCATTATCATTATTTTTGTTAGTATTATTACTATCATTACTTATTCTTCTTCTACGTCTTCTCCTTCTTCTTGTTATTAATTACTATCATTATTACTACCATTATTGTTATTATTGCTATTATTGTTATGATTGCTATTATTGTTATTACTTGTATTATCATTATTACTATCATCATTATTATTACTATTATCATCTTCATTATCATTGTTATTGTTTTTATCATTATCATTATGATTATCATCAATATCATTATTATCATATTTTCATTAATATCATTATCATCATTTTTCTTATTATCATCATTATCATTAGTATGATTATCCTTATCTTTGTTATCATTATTGTTATCATTATCATCATAGTATTATTACTATCATTACTTGTTATTCTACTTCTTCTTCTTCTTGTTATTAATTGCTATCATTATTACTATCATTATTACCGATAATATTATCATTATCATTATCATCATTGTTTTCATTACTATCATTATTATTACCATTATTATTAGGTTATCATTATTAATATCTTTATTACTATTATCATGATCATTATTATTATCATTACTATTATTGTTATCATTATTATCATTAATACAATTATTGTTATCATTATTATTATCATTTATTATTATTATCATTATCATTATTATTATTATTATTATTGTTATTATTATCATTATTATCATTGTTATTATTATTATCATTATTATTATTATTATTATTATTATTATTATTATTATTATTATTATTATTATTATTATTATCATTATTATTATCATTATTATAATAATAATTTAATTATTATATTATTATTACTATCATTATTGTTATATTTATTATCATTATGAGTATCATTATCATTTTCATCATTATCATTATCATCATTATTAATATCATCATGATTATTGTTATTGTTGTTATTGATATTATCATCAGTATCATTATCTTCATCATTATCATCATTATTAGTACTAGCACTAATATATTATCATTATAATTACTGTTATTATCATTATAATTAATACTGTTATTACCATAATCATTATCATTAGTATCATTGTTATTTAATTATCATTATCATTATCATCATAATCATTATCATTCTTATTATATTCAGTGTTGTTTTTATTATTATTATCATTATTATTGTTATCATTACTATTATCATTATCATTATTATTATTGTTATTATTACAATTATTATTATTATTATTATTATTATTATCATTATCATTACTAATATCACTCAATTATCATCATTATCATTACCATAATTGTTATTTTCATCATCATTATCATTATCATTATCAAAGGTTATCATCACTATCAGTATTATTATAATTACAATTACAGTAATATTTTTTCCTATTGCGATTATTATTACTATAATTGTCTGTTATTGCCATTATTGTCACCATTTTCATTATAATTATTGATATCAATATTAATTTTATAATTACTATCAGCCTCATTATTATTATAATTCCTATCATCACCATCATTATCATCAATGATATTATTACTCTCATTATCGTCTTTACTGTTATTATCATTGTTATTATTGTCGTCATCACAATCATTATCATTATCCTTATTATCATTATTGATCATCATCATTGACGTTTTCATTATCATCATCATGATCATTATCATAATTATCTTATCATTATCATTCATTGATATTAGTATCACCTTTATCAGTATTATTATCATCATTATTGTTATTACTGTTATAATCATTGCTATTATCATTATTATCTTTATTATAAATATCATTGTCGTTATTATCATTACTATCATAATTGTTACTATTGCTTATAGTAATAGAATGATAATGCTAGTCATACTATTGATAATAATAACAGTAATACTACTACTAATGATAATGTTAACAGTGATAGTAATAATGATAATTATGATAATAGTAATAAAAGTGTAAGTTGATAAGGATAATAATTGTAAGGATAAAGGCAATAATGATAATAACAACCGCAATAACTCCAACAATGATAGTGATAATAATGACCAATGATGATAAAAGATTTTATTCGTTTCTCTTATGCTATCTACGTATTTTTATTCACTCCTGCGATTATTTCATGAAAAAAAAAATAAATTCAAGATGTTCATTTTATGCCGAGTTTCATTTCTCTTATGCTAGAATTCTATCAGATTGGAGAATATATCTACGTATTTGTATTCACTCCTGCGATTATTTCATGAAAAAAAAAATTCAAGATGTTCATTTTAAAGAAAGAAAGAGAAGAGAAAAGAAAAATCTTCCAAAATGGAGTCTATAATGCACAGACTCGGCTACAAAACTTTTACCAAGCTCTCCCACTGGAAAAAAAGAAGATATAAAGTAAATATTTTCCTTCCCAAATTCACACCGAGCCATGCAAGGGGCGAGAGAAATTGCCAA
>NW_020870437.1:45000-52500 GCF_003789085.1 Penaeus vannamei | reverse complement strand
TCTCTCTCTCTCTCTCTCTCTTCTCTCCTCTCTCTCTCTCTCTTACTCACTGACATTCACACACACACACACACAATCAACGTTTCTATCTATGTGTAAAGCTTTTGGCTTCCATCAAACCAAGGGGAAATATCACCATTTATTGAGAGGCAGGAGAGAGACAGATACAGATACTGATACAGATAGATAGATAGATAGATAGATAGATAGATAGATAGATAGATAGATAGATAGATAGATAGATATAAATAGATAGATAGATAGAGAGAGAGAAAGAGAGGAGGGAGACATGAAGACATACAGACAAATAGGAAGACCGATAAGAGAGTAAGAAAGACAGACAAATACACATATAGATAGAAAGACCGACAGACAGGCAGGCAAACAAACATACTGACAGATAAATCGATAAATAGATAGATAGATACATATAGAGCAAGAGCCGAAAAAGATAAAATGCACATACAGAAGAAGCTACAAACATACAGTATGTATGAAAAAGACTAACCAGAGTAACATTTTAAGTCAACAATCTGAACACATTCTATGGACACGCCCCTCGACCCAATGCCTATGACGTCACCAGGAAAAAACTGTTTGAATCCGTTAACACGACTTAATTTCCTTAAGGTGGAGGGAACAAGGCGAGATAAAGGGTAGGAGAGGAAAGGGTGCGAAGCGAAAAAGAGAGAGAGAGAGAGAGAGAGAGAGAGAGAGAGAGAGAGAGAGAGAGAGAGAGAGAGAGAGAGAGAGAGAGAGAGAGAGAGAGAGAGAGAGAGAGAGAGACAGAAGAGAGAGAGAGAGAGAGAGAGAGAGAGAGAGAGAGAGGAGAGAGAGAGAGAAAAGAGAGAGAGAATGGAAATAGAAAAAAACAGAAAGGTGGGCAGTACATAACGTCAGCGACTCGTTTTAATGCGTTTCTGAGACAAGGCGCAGGATATTAACACCATTTCCAAGTTTCGGACACGGTGGCGGGGGCGGAGTTACTGTTACTGTTATTACTTGTTCATTAACTTGGGTAATATTAGTTCACTTATCATGGCAGCAGTAATGGTACTGATAATCATAAATAAAAATGATAATGATAATCTACCACTACTATTATCATTATTACTACTACTACTTCTATCATTACTACTCCTACTACTACTTCTATCATTATTACTACTACTACTACATCTATCATTACTACTCCCACTACTATTACTACTATTACTCTTACTACTACTACTACTACTGTTGCTACTACTACTACAATTACTACTACTGCTACTACTGTTACTACTACTACTACAATTACTACTACTACTAATAATATTACTACTACTAGCACTATTACTACTACCATCACTACTACTACTACTACTACTATTACTACTACTACTACTACTATTACTTCTACTAATACTATTACCATTACTATAACTCCTACTATTGCTACTACCTAAGGCTATACTACATGGCGCTACTATACACTACTACTATTACTACTACTACTACAACTACAACTACTACTACTATTACTACTACTATTACTATTGCTACTACTACTACTATTAGTACAACCATTACTATTACTATTACTATAACTCCTACTATTGCTACTATTGCTACTACTACAACTAAGACTCCTACTACTGCTCCTACTATTACTACTACTACTGCTACTACTACCTCCACAACTATATAGTATTGCTGCTTGTAATAATGTCAATGATAATTCTGATGATGATGATTGGGGATATTTATAATGACAATAATCGTAATAAAATGACAATAGAAATGATAAAAAATAATTACAGTAACGAGAACAACATATATGATAATGATGATAATAACAATGATGATGATAATAGTAGCAGTGATAATAATAATATTAATAATAGTAATAACAATGATAATATTGATGACGATGATATTAGTAATAATAATAATAATAATGATACAATTACTACTAATAACAATGATAACAGTGATAATAATAATGATGAAATTATAACAATGGTAACAATAATTATAATAATAATAATGATAATAAAATAATAACAAAACAATAATAATAACAATAATAATGATACTGATAAAAATGATGATAATGACAATAATAACAATAATAATCACAATAAGCATATGAGGACTTTAATTATAATAGTAATAATAGTGATAATAAAATGATGAAGTAATAATAACACTAATAATCATGATAATAATTGTAATGATAACAAGGATGATTATAATATTAATATCATTATCATTATTGCTATTATTATCAATAGCATTGATAATAATAATGATGATAATAATAATAACAATAATAGAGATAATGACAAAATAATGATAATAATGATAATAATAACGATGATGATGATGACGGTAATAGTAATAATGATAATGATGATAATAATAATAATGATAACGATAAGAAGAACAAGAACAACAAAAATATTGATAATAATAACAGCAACAACAAGAATGATAATAATAGTAACAGTAATAATGATAATAATAATAGTAATGATAAAGACAATAATAATATTAATGGACATGCTACTGCTACTACGACTACTCCACTACTACTAATGAAAATGATGATAATAACAATATTGATAATCATTGTTATCATTATAGTTCATATTAATATGACCATTATCAATGATAATTTAAAGAACAACGATAAAAATATCAATAACAATGATAATAATAATGATAATGACAAGACTAATGATAAAGATAATGATTATAATAATAATAATATTGATGATAAAACGATTGCCAATGCAGTAAACGTAATCATTAAGATGATTATTAGCAAAGTATGTTTGATTTTTTGACCCATTTCATCTTTGCATTTTCTCTGCTGTTGCTTGCCTATGTATAACTCCACTGAAGCTCCAAGGAAGTTAAATAACACCAACAGCAAAGCGCAATGAAAACCAAGGCATCAAACGAAAGCATGATTTGATGATTGCTCAAACAAACGGGTTTAATCTCCCGACTAAAACAAACGAAGATAAAAAGGACACGCCTCAAAAAAAAAAAAAAAAAAGGTTTAATCAATTACTGATAAATGCTTGGACATTACACTGAATGAACTCGCAGGTAAACAGAGCTGACGAGAGTACACGGGGGAGTGCTGTGTACACGTTACGGCAGCGGTCGAGGCACACAAAGAGTCAAGTCACCTGATTGGTCTCTCGTGATTACATCCTAATTGCCAGAGTCAACAAGGGATGTGGATGTGTTACCAGTCTGTACACATGAGGGTGTGATTATATGCGCGCAACGGGGAATGTGTACTGCACATACAAGGGGAATATTCGGTTGATATGTAAACAGGTTGAAGTGTACATGAGATTATTTTCATGCGGAGACAATAACACAAAGACATTATTAATTTCTTCACAAATAAAACTGACACGTATCCACACGAAATCCAAAAAATACACACGCACAAAATAAAAGTCCTTTTGCATGCTACATATCATATCAGGTATTAAACAAACCAAACTGATGTAAATACAGACAAGAACACATTCTCAATTCACGAGATGAAAATGACAATCATTTTGAAACCAGATTAGCATCTCATTACTCAGTCGTTCGCAATTGCATCCTCTGGCGATAGCGAGACGCCGCTGTCGATTCCCTTGGCATTCGCATAACATTTTAAAAGGTTGTGAAGATATTGTTGGTCCTGCCCGATGATGAGAAGGGACCTGGGAGACTAAAATTGTGGTTTTATTCTATTTCTTCGGGTAATTCTTTTCTGAGGGCGATTTTACTGACGTAGTTAATATTCAGTTCAAAGCGCTCGTTAAGGCTACTGAAGAAAATCCTTGTACAATGGGAGAGTAAAATCTTGATATAACTTGAGGTATTTAGGAGTAATAAACTTTGGATTACTCGACCTTTGAACCAGAGAAAATACTACCTAGTTCCACGCTTAACAGGGTTGTAAAAAAGGGTTTTCGTAGCATTTTAAAACGGGCGTAACTTCCAATTCGCGCGTTGACTGACAGCCAGAGATATATAAAGTCATTCGGAAGTCCAGAAAATTGCTGTAAGTCAACGGATTATTCACACCTCGGCGACCCATTCACTGAACAAAAGGCCGCACTCCATGTGTTTATGGCCCCGTAGTCCCTATGGCATACAGTCGCTCCCCCGCCTCGCTAACCTGAACTCCCGCGCGCTCCACCGCCGGGGAGGCAATTATATCTCGAAATATCTTCGCCATCGTCGATCTGCATGCGAAATGAGGTATAAATCCATATCTCGCAAGAGCACCCGCGGAGTATATCGCGGCAGAGGAGGGTGTTGCTAGAGGGGTTGGAGACTTCAAAGGCCATAATCTCCCGGTACAACTTCATTGTGGCTCCGGCCATTTTCCCCCACCGGGTTACGTGCCAGTAGGCCATGGTCGCGGGTTTCGGCGGGAAATGGGAAAACAAACGAGGGTCAAGAGGCGTGCTGCCACCGCATATACCTTGAGAATCAATATTTTTTTCTACAGTCACCTAAAAATATCTACCGAGAAATAAGAGAGAAAATAAAGACCTTCGAGGTTAGAAAGAAAAAAAAAAAAAAAAACGGAAGGGGAAGCCAAGATCGACCAACGACATGAAGACGAACAAGCAATGGCTCCTTGGAATGAAGACATCAGACCGAAAAAGGAAAACGCGGCGTCGCTCACCGCGTCTCCTGACAGCGCCGAAGGAAGGGCGTGAGGCGTGAATGCCTTTCGGGGATTACCGGGCACGCCATTAGCGGTGTTTGTGTCACCTCTCCGCCCGCCGCACATTTCTCAGCGCTGACGTTTTCATTCGGTCGTGCGATTTGCGTCGCTTCTCCACAAACACTTTTTCTCGAACCGCGACTTCAAGGATGTCACGAACCCTCGACCCCGATAATCCGCGGGTTGAAGGCAGCCGCCCGAATGACAAGCACTCGGACAGACCTCGTTCATCTTTCTGCTCTTGTAGACCTTTTCGTCTTTCTCCCTTTCTTCTTCTCTTTCTTTTTAAACATTCCAATCGTGTTGGGTGGAGGTGTTGAGCCCAGGGACAAGGAGAGCGATTTGATGGTATTTCAATCTTAGGAGTGTATGTCGAGTTCAAGCGACATAGGAAGATCTCACAGGGATCATACAGAGACCGAAAGATAGGTAGATAGACAGGCAGTCTCTCAGTGTATGAGAGAGAGAGAGAGAGAGAGAGAGAGAGAGAGAGAGAGAGAGAGAGAGAGAGAGAGAGTGAGTGAGTGAGTGAGAGAAGAGAGAGAGAGAGAGAGGAGAGAGAGAGAGAGAGAGAGAGAGAGAGAGAGAGAGAGAGAGAGAGGAGAGAGTGAGTGAGAGGAAAGAGGGAGAGGAGAGGGAGAGAGAGAGAGAGAGACAGAGAAGAGAGAGCGAAACAGAAAAGAGATAAAAGAGAATACACACACCACTCTAACATAAACCTACATACACCTGACTATCGACATCTTATCCTTCACTGAAGCAGGAAATAACCGCTTTCCTACCCCATCCTCCCTCCTCCCCCTTCCCCCTTCCCTCCTCTCTTCCCTCCTCCCAACCCCCATCCACCCTTCCCCCCTCCCTCCCCCCTCCCCCTCCTCCCTCCCCTCCACCCCCCTCTACCCCCTCCTTACCCCTCCCCTTTCTCCCTTTCCCCTTAAGACCATCACTCAGTACCTAACGACACAATTCATTATAAATCGACTGCCCTTAATCATCAATCAGGGAACTCAGTGTCGAGTCGTTGGCTGTATTGGTGATCGATAGAGAGAGAGAGTCGACGGGACGCAAACAGGAATGCTACACGCGCACGCACTCACGCACGCACATACGCATATACGCACGCTGTATGGGAGTTAATAATGATGGTAATAATGATGCCAGTAATAATAACAAATATTATTGTTATTATCATTATCATTATTTCTATCATCATCATTATTATCATTGTTTTATTGTTATTATTATTATTATTATTATTATTATCATTATTATTATTATTATTATTATTATTATTATTATTATTATTATTATTATTATTATCATTATTATCATTATCATCATTATCATTATTATTATTATTATCCTTATTATGATAATAGCACTGATAATTATGATGTATAGATAAAAATAATAAGAGTGATCATTGATAATGCTCATAATCCCTCTTTCATATTCCTCCTTCTACCTTACTCTTCCTCCTCCATTCCCTCTCCCTCTCTCTCTCCCGCTCTGCCACCCCCTTCTCACTCACACAAACCCTGAAATTCACTCAAACTCCCTCACACTTTTAGCCCTACGTCTGCCCCTTTTCCTTCTCCTTCTTCTGCTTAACCCTCCCCCCCTACTCGGCTCTCTCATTCTCTTCCCTCCCACTCCCATCATCTTTTTATCCCTGTGCCCCTTCTCCCTTTCCCTTCCCTTTCCCTTTCGCTTTAACCACTCCCTTTTCATTTTGAAGTCTAGTGATGATAATGATGGTAAGGTTGATGATGATATGATGATGCTAATGAGGATAATAATGATAATAACGATGATGAGAGGGATGATGATAATGATGATTATAAAGAAATATGAATGATAGTAAATTATGAAAATAATAAGGATAATAACAATAATGATAATAGTAACGATAATGGTAACAATGATGATAATGATGATAATGATAATAATGATAATAATTGAAATAATGATACAGTAATGGTAATAACAGTAATGATGATAATCATCATCATCACCATAATAGTAGCAATGATAATGGGTGATGATAATAATGATGATGATAATAATAATGATAATAATAATAGTAGTAGTAGTAGTAGCAATGATAATGATAATAACAACAGTAATAATCATAATGAAAATGATTATGATAATGATAGAAATTATGATGATAATAATTGCAATGGTACTAATGGTTATAAAGATAATGATAATGATAATGAAGAATGATAATAAAATGATAATAACGAAAATTATAACAATGATCATAATGATATTGATAATGATAACAATGCTGATCCATGGTGATGATTATAATAACAGTAGTAACAATAATAATAATAATGATAATGATAATTATAATATTAATAACAAAATAATAATTATTACTATTTTTGATATCATTATCAGCATCATTACAATAATCATGATAATGATAACAATAAAAATGATGATAATAATATTAATGATAATAGTCATAATGAAAATAAAACAATGATGATAATGACGATAGTAATAATGATTATGAAAATAGTAATAAATAAACGAATAAATAATATTAATAATGATAACAATAATGATAATAATGATAATAGTAATAGTACTAATAATGTTATCAACAAAAAATGATAATGATGATGATGATAATGATAATAATAATAATAAAAGCAACAGCAGTAATAATGACTACGATTATAGTAATGATGATATTTATGATAACAAGAGTGATTCTGCTGATAATTATCCTATTAATAATTATGATGATA
>NW_020870437.1:35000-40000 GCF_003789085.1 Penaeus vannamei | reverse complement strand
GCTTATGATAGATGAATTATAATGTGGGATAGAATGTTTATTTGTTTTTTAACATGGATGTATACATAGGACATACATGTTATATGTGTATGTGCGTGTTTATTTATTTATTATCATTATTTCTACGCGCGCGCGTGTGTGTACTGTGTGTGTGTGTGTGTGTGTGTGTGTGTGTGTGTGTGTGTGTGTGTGTGTGTGTGTGTGTGTGTGTGTGTGTGTGTGTGTGTGTGTGTGTGTGTGTGTGTGTGTGTGTGTGTGCGTGTGTGTGTGTGGGCGTGTAGTGCTTTTGTGTGTGTGTGTCTGTGTGAGCGTGTAATTGTGTATGTATGTATGAATATTGATACGTGATAAGTTATATTAGGTTATATTAGGATGCATGTTACCACGTGACTTAAAAAAAAACATCAAAAACATAACAAAAAATAACCAAAGACAAAAAGACCAGTCTATTCACTCAGATTTAACGAGAAAGTTGTAGAAAAAAAACACATTATAGTGACATCGCCTTATCTTATCTGAACAGGAATCGAACGGAACAGTGCCATTATAAAACGAAGGAATGGGCGGAAGGACGCGGGGGGAGAGTAAAGGAAGGAGTGGGAGGAAGGGGTGAGTAAAAGAGGGAGGGGAGGGAGTAAAGGAGGGAGGGGGAAGGGAGGGGGAAGAGGGGGGGGGAGGAAGATGGGGCAAAGGAGGGAGGGGAGGGAGGGGAAGGAGGGGGAGTAAAGGAGGGAGGGAGTGAGGAAGAGTAAAAGAGGAAGGGGGAGGGAGGGGAAGGAGGGAATGAGCGGAAGGAAGGGGGTGAGAGAGAGAGTAGAGGAGGGAGGGGGAGGAGGGAAGGAGGGAATGGGAGGAAGGAAGGAAGAGGGGAGTAAAGGAGGGAAAGGAAAGGATGGAAGGGGAGGGAGGGGAGGGAGGAGGAGTAAAAGAGAGAAAGGGAGGGAAGAACACTAAGGGTGAAGGAGGCAGAGGGAGGAGGAAGGAATAAAGAGGGCGAGAGGGAGGGGTACATAAGGGTGATCATGGTGAAGGGGGGACAGAAAAAGGGTGAGGGTGAGATATCTTCGCTATAGCCTTTTGGTATTAGGAATAATTGCTTAGGAGAATTATTGCCCCATGTAGACCTACAGGGTGAAAGGAAGAGGGGGGGGGAGAGATTGATAAGCGGGATGGAGAAGGGAGATGGAAGGAGGGGGAAGAGGGGATTGGTGGAGGAGAAAAACGGGAGGGAGTGAGGGAGAGCGGAGATGGGTGGGAGAATGAGGAGGAGGAGGTGAGGAGGCAGAGGAGGAGATGGAAAAGGAAGTACTGGAGAAGGAGGAGGAAAAGGAGGAGAAGGGGAAATAGTAAGAGGAAGATGAAGATGGAGAAATAGAAGAAAGTGGAGTTGGAAAAGGGTGAGGAGGAGGGAGAGGAAAAAGGATGAGAAGGTGGAATAGTAGGAGAAAGAGGAAGGAGGAGGAATAGAAGGAAGGAGGTTGTGCTGGAAAAGGGTGAGGAGGAGGAGGAATGAGGGAATGAAAGAGGAAGAGGAGGTGTTGGAGAAGGGTGAGGAGGAGGAGGAGGAGGAATTATGAGGAAATGAAAGAGGAAGAGGAGGTGCTGGAAAAGGGTGAGGAAGAAGAGGAGAAATGAGGAAATGAAAGAGGAATAGCAAGAGGAGGGAGAGGATGTGCGTGAAAAGGGTGAGGAGGAGAAGAAGGGAGAGTAGGTACTGGGGAAGGAGGAGGAGTAAGAGCGAAGTAAAGTAAAAAATATAAATGGGAGAGAGGGGAAAGAAAGGAGAATAATATCGGGAGGAGGACAACCCGTAGGAGAAGAGAGAGGGAAAATGAGAAAAGGGAAGGAAGGAGGAGGTACAAGCATAAGAAACGAGGCGAAGAAAAAAAGCGAGAAAAGGGAGACGAGAGTCGAAGGAAACCGGAAAGAAAAAAAAAAATAAATAAAATAAAAAAAAAAACAGAATGAGTAATAAGTGAAGAAAGGGAAAAAACGAACACACAGAAAAAAACAACATAAAAAAAAACAGGACAGAATTTCAGGAGGACATGCGCTTTCGGCTCCCTTATCCACCTCGGATAGGGAGCTAACCCTCACTCCCTCGAGCTCTCCGCCGTCCCCGCCACCGCCACCGTCATTCTTACGGCGACTCCGGTATGGCAATTAAATAGCGCTAAAAGGAATTGCCACACGCTAGGAGAGGTTCGGTGGGGAGGGGGGAGGGGAAAGGCGAGAGTAAAGGGGAAAGGGGAGGAAAAGGGGAAATGGGGGTAAGGGAGGGAAGGGGAAGGGGAGGGAAAAGGGGGAGGGGAAGGGGAAAGGCGAGGGAAAAGGGGGAGAGGAGGAAGGGGAGGAGGAAAAAGAGGAAGGGGAAGGGAGGAAAAAAAGGGGGAAGAGGAGGGGGGAAGGGGAGGGAAAAAAGGGGAAGGAGAGGGGAAGAGGAGTTAAATGGGAAGAGCAAGGGATAAGGGGAAAGTGGAGGGGAAGGGGAGGGAAAGGGGGAATGAGGGGGAAGGGGGGTAAAGGGGAGTGGAAATGGGGAAGGCGAGGGGAGAGGGGAAAGGGGAGGGGGAAGGGAGAATGGAGAAGGGAAAGAGGGAAGGAGAGGGAAAACGGGAAGGAGAAGGGGGGGAAAAGGGGAACGAAAGGGATAAGGGGAAGGGAAGGGAAAGGGGGGAATGAGAAAGGGGAAAGGAGGAAGGGGAGGGGGAAAGGGGAGGGTAAAGGGGAAGGGAGGAAGGGGAGGGGAAACGGCGAAGGGAAGGGGAAAGGGGGAAGGGAGGGAAAAGGGAGAAAGGGGAAGAAAAGGGGGAAGTAGGGACAGTGAGGGAGGGGAAAGGGACAGAGGAAGAGGAGAGGGACGCGAAGAGAGGGGAAAAGGAGCGTCACTCCCAGCTCCCTTACGCATCTTTATCGACAACCATCTCGTCTCCAACCCCCTACTTACCCTTCCCCCTCCCCCATGAGCGCCCCCCACCCCCCACCCCTCCCCGTGAACGACCCCCCCTCCACCCCTCCCACTCCCCCTGAGCGCCTCTCCCCTACCCCACCCTTGCCGTGAACGACCCTCACCCCCTACCCCTCCCCATGAGCGCCTCCACCCCCACCCCTCCCACTCCCCCTGACGTGGCCAATCCCATGATCACGATTAGGGGGCGATTAGGAAGGCTAGTCACCGCCGTCCCCAGAGCCCGGGATTGTGATTGGACGAGGCCGGGTTGTGTCCTTGCGCGCACGAGGCTTCGTCTCAGCTGACCAACAAACAGTCCTTTTGTCACCCTCGACTTTTTTTCTTTTTTTTTTTTTTTTTTTGGGGGGGGCTTCTCTAGGGGTCTGTTTTCCCTTTTTTCCATTTTTTAGTTGTTTGAATTTCCTTTTTTTTTTATATTTTTTATATCAATCTGAATTGAATTATAGAAAGGGGTAATGGTTATGAATTGATTGAATTCCAGACATCATAGTTATAAAACTAAACTTAATCGGATCTTCACCATAGAAGATAATATGAAATCACGTAAACAAGAACGAAAAAAGATTTTAGAACATTTTTTTTTCTTTTTCTAACAAAAGGGACAAGGGGTAATAATCTTCGACAGGCATTGCCACTTCCTGCCTGAAACAACAACAACAACAAAAAAAAAAGAGTGAGAAATCACTACTGCCGCCGTTGCTGCTATTCCTCCTCCTCCTCCTATTCTCTCTAATAGTATTTCTTTCTTTTATTTTCTGCAACGGCCTCTAATCAAGCCATCACAGCCCTGCCTTCGCCCACGCCTGTATTCTTTACCTAGGTCATGGAGGCCACAGACGACACCACTGTGGCTTTCGTCGCTTCGTCGTGTCCGCCCATGTCGCTGTGAAGGGAATTTGGGCGCTTCACGGTCGGAGAAGCGAGATTGACAGGCGACATCTCATTACTGCAAGGATACAGCTCTGTTTGTTTGTTTGTTTTCTTTCTTTTTCTGTCTCTCTCTACCTTCCTTCCTCACTGCCTCACCTTCATTCTATCTCTCTATCTTTCATGTTTTCTCTTTCTCTCTCTCTCTCTCCTCTCTCTCTCTCTCTCTCTCTCTCTCTCTCTCTCTCTCTCTCTCTCTCTCTTCTCTCTCTCTCTCTCTCTCTCTCTCTCTCTCTCTCTCTCTCTCTCTTTCTTTCTCTCCCTCTACCCCTCCCCCACTCTCTCTCCCTCCCTACTCCCTCCATCCCTCTCCTCTCCTCCCCCCTTCTCTCCCTCTCTCTCCTCTCTTTCCCTCTCTCTACCCCTCCCCCCTCCCTCCCCCTTTTTCTCTCTCTCTCACCTTCCCTCCCTCCCCCCTTCTCTCCTCCCTCCCTCCCCCCCCCTCTCTCTCTCCTTTCTGCTATTCCTTTTTCATCCTTATTTCACCTACGAGCTGTTACAGCCATCCATCCTCGCCTGCACACAAAGCCAGCCATCTTGCACCTCGTCGACATCAGAGGGGAATCCGTAACAGCGATGACGTAGTAAACCTTCCTCCGGCCATTCATGCGAAAGGGTTACGGCATCACGTGACTTCCGGATCGTTATGATCTCGGCTTTGATCGACTTATCAGAGTAACATCAAAAGCAGTAGTAATAATGGTTGTAATGATACGGGTTCAGCAGCTGCAGTAACATTTTAATCATGTTCATTGTTATTATTAGTATAATCATCATTATTGTTGCTATCATTGTTGTTATCATTAATATTGCTATTATCATTGTTATCATAATCTGTTATATTATCATCTGTTATTAATGATACTTATAAAAATAATAATTATGATTATTAGAATTAATGCCGCTGTTATCATTGCTATTATTATTATTACTTCCATTGTTATGATTTCCATTGTCACAATTATCAATATTATTAGTATTGTCATTATTATTGTTGTTGTTATTGTTATTATCATCATTATCGTTATTATTATTGTCATTATATTACCATTATTATCTTTATCATTATTATCCTCGTTATCATTACAATCGTTATTATTAT
>NW_020870437.1:10000-27500 GCF_003789085.1 Penaeus vannamei | reverse complement strand
TCCTTTCTTCTTACCCTCCCTTTCCTCCTCCTCTCTTTACTTTCCTCTTCAATTTCCCTTCCTCTTCTCCTCCTTTCCTTTTACTGTCCTCTTATCCTCCTCCCTCATTTCTCCTACCCACCTCTTCTCTCTTGCCCTTTCCCTCCTGCTACCATCCTCCCTACTTCTTCTTCTTCTTATTCACCTTTTTCCCTTCCTTCCAACCCTTTCCCTGCCTCTTCCCCACCGCCCTCTCCTTTTCTTTCAACCCTACCTCTTCTTCTCCCTCATGCCTTTGGCCCTCCTCTTTCCATTCTTCCTCCTATTCTCCACTTAGCCTTTCCCTCCTTCACGCCTTTCCCTCTCCTCCCGGCCTCTTTCTGCCTTACCGCTACCGTCTTCCCTCCCTTCTTGCCCCTTTCCCTCCTCCCCTCCATTTCTTCTACATTCCTCCTCTCTCCTCTTTGCCCTTTCCCCTCCTCACCCCTCCTTTCTTCTTACCTACCTCTTCCTCTCTTCTTGCACTTTTTCCCGCTCTTCCCATCCCTCCCTTCCTTTCTTCTCACAGCCTCACTCTTCCCATGCCCTCCCCTCCGTTTCTCTTGCCTTACCGCTCCTCCTTCGCCTCCGGGTCCTTGGCCCTTTCCCTCTGCTTCCCATCCGCTCCCTCCTTTCTTTCATCCTCTTCCCCTCGCTTTTGGCCTTTCCCTCTTCCCATCCTCCGCCGCCATTTTCTTACCCTACCTTACCCGATCGCCCTTGCCTTAGATCCCTCTCCGCCTCCTTTCTACCTTACCAATAGCGCTCCTCTTTCCCTTGCCCAGGTCTTGCCTTTCCCGCTCCAGATGCGTGCCCTCCTTTCATTACCTTAGCGCCTCCTCTTCCCTCCCTCTTGCCTTTCCTCCCTCCCCTCTTTTCTCCTTATGCCCCTCCTCTTGCCCTTTCTCCTCCCTGCCTTTCTTCTTACCCACCCTCGTTCTCTTCTCGTTGCCCTTTCCCTCTCCCTCCTTTCTCCTTACCCGGCTCAGCCTCTTGGCCCTTTTCCTCCTCCCCTCCTTTCTTCTTAAGCCCTCCTCGTCTTCCTATCCTTTGCCCCTTTCCCTCGTCTGAACCTACGTTTCTATCCTACCAATACTTGCCCGCTCTTCCTCCCTCTTGGCGCTTTCCCTCTCCCCTCCTTTCTTCTTAACCCATCGCGCTTCTCTTTCTCTTGCCCTCCTGCGCTTCCTCGTTCCACAACTCGCTCACCTCGCTTTCTGCCTTGGAACGCTCTCTTCCCTCCCTCTTGGCCTCTTTCCCTCCTCTCCTTTCTCTTACCGACCTCGGCTGTTTCCCTCCATTTGCCTTTCCTCCTCTTCCCATCCTCTCCTTTTTCTCACCTCCTCATTGCCGCCTCCTCCTCCTTACTCTCCTACCACTCCTCTCTTCTACTCTCTTGCCCTTTCCCTCCTCCCCTCACTTTCTCCTTACTCGAGCCTCAGCTCATCCCTCCCTCTTGCCCTTACACTCTTGCTCAAGATACATTCCTCCCTCCTTTTTCCTCACCTCCTCTTTTCCCATCTTCCTCTTCCCATCCCCACCCTACCTTTCATCCTACCCTCCTCTCCTCGACCTCTTTGCACTTTCCCTCCTCCCCTCTTTTCTTCCTTACCCTGCCATCTTCTCCCTCTTTCCCTTTTCCCTCACTCCCCTTCCTTTCTTGTTACCCTCCGCCTGCTTGCCCCTTTCGCGCTCCCTCCCCGCTTTTCCTGCTATCGTTCCCTCCTCTTCCCTCCCTCTTGCCCTTTCCCTCCTCCCCTCCTTTCTCCTTACCCTCCTCTTGCCCTTGCCTCTTTGCTCAACATCTCCTCCCGCTGCCTTTCCTTCTTACCATTGCCCTTCTTTTCTCTTGCCGCTCTCCCTCCTACTTTCCCCTCCTCACCTTCCTTTCCCCTTCTTCGACCCTCGCACTTTTCACCTCTCCTCTTGGGCCCTTCGCTCTTTGCTCATAACATGCTCGCTCCGCTCATTTGTTCTCAGCCGGCCTCCTTTCTCATCTCATATCCGGAGATAATAAGTCCTTTCTTCTTAACCCCTCTCTTGCGCCTTTGTCTCCCTCCTCTTCTTCTTCAGCCTCCTCTTCCCTCCTCACCTCCTTCTCCTTACCTCCTCTTCCCATCTCTCGTTGCCCTTGTCCTCCTCGACCTGAGCTTTACTTTCTTCGAGCCTTATTTGTCCTCTTCCCTCCCTCTTGCCCTTCCTCTTGCTCAAACATTCCTCCCTCCTTTTTACTCACACGTCTCTTGCCCATCCTCCCTGCCTTTCTCCTTAGCTGCCTCTCCTCCCTTCTTGCCTATTCCTCCTCCTGCTTTCTACCTTGACCCACTCTTCCCATGTACTCGATATGCCTTTCCCTCCTCAGCCCTCGATTAGTCCTTTCTTTCTTAACCTCCTCTTCCCTCTCTTGCTTTCCCTCCTTCTCCTCCTTTTCTTTACCTTCACTCTTGGGCCCTTTTCTCTCTGGGCCACCTTCTCTCAACCTCCTTCGTAGCCATCCCTCCCTTCTTTCTCTTAACCCTCCTCTTTTGCCCTTTCCGCTACTCCCTCCTTTCTCGACTTTTCCTTCCTTCTTCCATCAGCCCGCCGTTCCTTTCTTTCCTTACCCTCCTCTTGCCCTTATTCTTCCTCCCGGCCTCCCTTTACTCCTTACGCCTCCTCTTCCCTCCTGTTCTTTTCCTTCTTACCCTTCGTCCCTCCTGCCAAACTCCTTTCTCCCTTACCATCTCCTCTTGCCTTTTCCCTTACTCCCCATCCTTTTTCCTCCCACATCTAACTCTTGCCGTCCTCTCCTCTCCTTAGCCTCCTCTTGCCCTTCCTCTTGCCCTTCTCTTGCTGTCAGCATCATATCCTCCCGATTTTTCCTCCCTGTTTCCACTCGCTGGGAGTCTCGTTGAGGTCAATTGCATCCGATTCTTTGCATCAGATTTTTCTCTCATTACAAGGGTCGTGTGTCATGCAACGTGTTTCGTTTGTTTGCAGTAACAATTCACCCTTCCTTAATGAGAACTTAAAGTCCTGTTAGCATATTCAAATGACGTTTCTCCCGCTCTGTTAAGGAAGCTACATGTTGCGAATGAGTTCTCGAATGTTTGAAACATCTCACTAATGAAATGAGAAGGTAAGTAAAAAAATGCTTTCGAATTTTTACGAACGTGGGAACCTCCGTGGAATCCTGTGTAAACTATTTTCATTTTATGTTTTTCTTCTTTCTCCTCTTGCTTCTTCTCCTTCTTCGTCTCTTCTTTTTTTTCTTTACCCCGCTTCCCTCCGTCCCATTACTGTCTCTGTTATTCTTCCTTTCATCTCTTGTGGAAATTTCTTTTATTCTTTCTATACATTTACTTTTTCGTTTTTCTTGTTTTATTTTTGCCTTCCTTCTCCTCTTCTTTCCTCTACCTCTTCCATCTACCTCCTCTTTCATGCTTCTGACCTTTTCCGCCTTTCTTATGTGCCTTTCCCCTTTCCTTAGGCCCTTTGCGCAAGCTATTAATTCCTCTTTATCCTTCTCAGTGATATGGACTCCCATCAGGTTCTATAGATAGGGTGGCTTTCTTACCCGGTCCACTCCAGCTAGCCATCCATTTCCCTCTACCGCTTCCCTATTCCATCTCAATTCCCTTGCTCTCCTTTTTTTATATTCCGATCTTGTGGTCTTTCTTCCCGTCCTTCTTTCAATGGTCCTTCTCTGCACTTCTGTCCCTTTTTCCCCTCTGTCAAGTTCTTTCCTTTGCCACCTTCATCCTCTCCTCAGGCCCCTCCCCAATTCATGTTTCTGTCTCGTCTGATATACCCCTAATATGTGACTTGCGAACAGAAATATAAACACATAAATAAATAAAGGACGCATAAAAAATGTTGAAGCTTGAAAAATTTCCCTCGTCCCCCTCTTCCCCCTTTTTATCCCCAACTGGGCCCCCCTTCCTACTTCCCTCCCCTACTTAAAGCTCCTCCCTGCCTCCTCACCCTCGCCTACCCCCCTACCGCCTTCCCTTCTGCCACGCCCTTCCTTTACCACTCCCTCCCGTCTTACCTCCACCCAACTCCTCTTCTCCCCATCTTTTTTTTTTCTGTTGCCTTTGATACTCCTCTTGCTCCTGACCCTACTCTCGGTCCCCTCCCTCTTCCCCTCTCTGCCCCTCTCCCTTCTACCTTTCATCCCCTTTTCCGCCTCCCTTATCCCTCCACTCCCTTGCGCCCCCTTTTTCTTTCCCTCCTCTGTGTTCTCCTCCCTTCTGCCCTCCTCTCCCTCTACCTCTCCTCTGCCTTCCTCCTTCCTCTACCTCTTCTCCCTCCCTCTCCCCTCTCTCCCCTCTAACTCCTCCCTCTGCCCTCCTCACCCTCTGCCCTCTCTCACCCTCTGCCTCCTCTCCCCTCCCCTCCTCTCCTCCCCTCCCTCCTCTCCCTCCCTCCCTCCTTCCTCTCCCTCCCCTCCTCTCCTCCTCCTCTCCTCTCCTCCTCTCCCTCCCTTCTCTCCCTCCCCTCCTCTCTCCCCTCTCCTCCCAAACGACAATCCTCTTCTAAAAGGAAAATGGAAAAAAAAATACCTTCAACTGGTGTCCATTATGCTTGCCAGGCGGGAGTGCCCTTCTCCCTACCTGTCTCTCCCTCTCTCCCTCCCTCTCTCTCCTCCTCTCCTCTCTCTCCCTCTCCTCGTCCTCTCCTCCTTCTCTCCCTCTCTCTCTCCTCCTCTCTCTCTCTCCGCTCTCTCCCTCTCTCCTCTCTCCTCTCCCCTCTCTCCTCTCCTCTCTCCCTCTCTCTCTCTCCCTCTCCTCGTCCTCCCTTCTCCCTCTCTCCCTCTCTCCCTCTCCCCTCTCCTCCCTCTACTCTCTGTTTCCTTCTAACCCCCTACCCCCCTTCCTGTCTCTTCTTCCAATCTCACTATGGTCTCTCATCTCCTTTCTACCCATATCCTCTTTCCTTTCCCGTTATTCTCTCTACTCTAGTTCTCTCTTCTTCCCCTTTACCCTTCTCTCCACTCCCCTCACATACTTCCTTCTTGTTTCATTCTCTTATCGTTACCTCTCTTCTCTCCGCCCCCCCCCTTCGCTCTCTCACCCCCCACACTCTTCCTCATTCACTTCCCTCCTCATTCTCTCCTCCCCTCCTTTTTCCTTACACCTCTCTCTTCCCAACCTGCGCCCTTTCCCTCCTCCCCTCTTTTTCCTTACCCTCCTCTTCCCACGCCTCTGCCCCTTCCCTTCTCCCCTTCCTTTCTCCTTACTCCTCTCTCTCCCCCTCCCTTCCCCCTCCCCCCACTCTCTCATTCACTTCCCTCTCATTTTCTCCTCCCTCCCCCTCCCCCACCCTCACTCTCCCGCATTCACTTCCCTTCCCATTCTCTCTCCCTCCCCTCCCTTCCGCCCTCCTCCCCCCGCCCTCCCTCATTTACCCCCTCCTCATTCTCTCCTCCCCTCCCTCCCTGTCCGCGCCCCCTCCTCCCCACCCTCCTCATTCACCCCCCTTCCTCATTCTCTCCTCCTCTCCCCTCCCCCCATCCCCCACTCTCCCTCATTTACTCCCTTCCTCATTCTCTCTCCCTCCCCCCCTTCCGCCCCTCCTCCTCCCACCCTCCCTCATTCACCCCCCACCTCATTCTCTCCTCCCCTCCTCCTCCCCCTTCCCCCCCTCCTCCTCCCTCCCCGCCCTCCCTCATTCCCTCACAGAGTCAACTAGAACAGTAATACTTTTCAGCAAGCTGTCAGTCACCCTGTCTCATCTTCTGACCGCGGTTTTATTATGATTTTTTTCCCCTCTCTCTCGCGTACATTATTTTCCCCTCGGCTTTGCAGGTAAGAGAAATGCGCTTGAGGGAAGTGTCTGGATATGCCATTGGAAATACGTGGTCTTGGGATATTTTTGGGGGGGATACGATCGTTATATAAGATGAAGGGATAATTGTGTTGGTGTGTGTGTGTGTGGTGGTGTGTGTGTTTGTGCGTATGTTGGTTTGTGTTTGTGTTTGTGTTGTTTGTGTGTTTGTTGAATGGAGTGAGTATGTTTGTTTGTTTTTGTTTAAGTGTATGTTTTGTTTGGTGTTTTTGTGATGATGTGTACTTTGTTTGTGCGTTTGTTTAAGTCGTGTTTGTTTGTGCGTTTGTTTAAGTGTATGTTTGTTTGTGTGTGTTATGTGTTTGTGTTTGTTTTGTGAATGAGGTGTATCTTTGTTGTGCGTTTGTTTAAGTGCGTGTTTGTTTGTGCGTTTGTTTAAGTGTGTGTTTGTTTGTGTGTCTGTGTATGTTTGCTTGTGTGTTTTGTGAATGAGTGTGTTGTTTGTTTGTTTTTGTTTAATGTTATGTTTGTTTGTGTTTTGGTGAATGAGTGTGTATGTTTGTTTTTGTTTAAGTGCATGTTTGTGTGTGTGTGAATGAGTGTGTATGTTTGTTTGTGTTTGTTTAAGTGTATGTTTGTTTTGTGTTTTGTGAATGAGTGTGTATGTTTGTATGTTTTGTTTAATGTGCATGTTTGTTTGTGTGTTTGTGTCTGAGTGTGCATGTTTGCTTTTGTATTTGTGTATGTGTGAGTAAAGGGTTATTTGTTGAGGATGAGAGAGAGTTGTGGTTAAAGCACAGACGCACAGAGATACACACATACATGTACACACATAAACGCAAACCGACACACACAAACATGCAAAATTATTCATGTGAATAGCACGCAAATACGCAAGCTCAGACATGTTTTATACACACATACGCACACATACAAAAACACGCACACAAGCACAAAAGAAGCAACACAAACAAGAGAGCGTAGACATTTAAATCACATACACACGACCTTGCAAACACAAGCAGTAAAAATAAACAAGCAATTACGGAAACAAACACATTCAAAATAAAAACAAACAATTAAAACAAAAACCCACAATATTCAAATAAATAAATATATAAAACAAACACAATATATCATGAAAACACATTCAAAACAAGCACAAGATGACAAAAAAAAAAATAAAAAAATCAAACACACACGGATCATGCAAAGACAGACATCTAAAACACACATTCACACAAACGAACATACATACATGTGCGTATGTATGAGTACGTGGGAGGATTATGAGAAAAGGATGAGTGAAAGACACTCATTTTCCCTTTTCTTGATAGGAGGGAAATGGACGCCGTTTTTCAAAAGGCTTTTAGATTCCTATCAGTGCATGACCTGTGTGTGTGTGTGAGGGGGGGGGTGGTGTGTGTTTGTTGTGTGTGTGTGGGTGTGTGTGTGCTTGTGTATGTGTGTTTTTGGGCGTGTGGTGGGAGGGGGTGTGTGTGTGTGGGTGTGTGTGTGGTGTGTGTGTGTGTGTGTGTGTGTGTGTGTGTTTGTGTGTGTTTGGGGGCGTGTAGTATGTGTGTGGGGCGTGGGTGTCCGCGTATGTATGTGTTATATGTATAATTTGGGCGTGTATGTGTATTATGTGCGTGTATATGTGTGTGCTTTCTACACATACGTGTAAAAAAAAAAAAAAAAAAAAAAGAAAAAAAAAAAAAAAAAAAAAAAACTGTAAAATTCCTAAAACCGCAAATTCTCGTGTCAATATATCTCTCACTTTGTTATCTCCCTCCTTCTCTTTCCTCCAATCCCCCCCCTCCTCCCTTTCCATTCTTCTTTTGCATCGTAATTTCTCCCTCCTCCATTCAACGCCGAAAAAAGAAGAAAGAGAGAGAGAAAGAGGGTAGTGAAAATAGAAAGAGAATATTTCTAATCTCTCAAAAAAGTAATAGACTTGAGAATGGAAGTGTTGATTGACGGAAGGGAGCCAGCTGAATGGCTGCAACGGACGCGGAATGGAGGGGAGGAGAGGAGGGGGAGGAGAGGAGAGGAGGGGAGGAGAGGAGAGGGGAGGGGGAGAGAGGAGGGGGAGGGGAGAAGAGAGGAGGGGAGAAGAGAAGGAGGGGAGGAGAGAGGAGAGAGAGAGAGGAGGGGGAGAAGAGAGGTGAGGAAAAGTGGGGGGAGAGGAGAAATGAGAGAGGGGTGGAGAGGTTCATATGGAGAGAGGGTGAGAATAAAGAGAGAGAGAGGGAGAGGATAAGAAAGAAAAGTGAGAGAAAACAAGGGAGAGGGAGAGCATATGAGGTAAAGAGGGATAGGATAAAAGAGGGAAAAGGGAAGGGATGCGAAGGAGGGGAGAAGAGAAAGAAATAGAAAAAGGAAAAAGTAAAAAGAGAGCAGAGTGAAAAGAAAACAAAGAAAGAAAGAGAATACAAAGGAGTGACAGAGAGAGGGGGATAAATGCGTAAACAGAAAGCGGAGAAGAGAAAATAGAGATTGAAGAGAAGGGTTAGGCATTCAGAGGAGAAAGAGATAGACAAAACGAAACAAACAAAACAGTTGTCAAGCGAGAGAGTGAGAGAGAGAGAAAAAGAGAGAGAGAGAGAGAGAGAGAGAGAGAGAGAGAGAGAGAGAGAGAGAGAGAGAGAGAGAGAGAGAGAGAGAGTGAGAGAGAGAGAGAGAGAGAGAGAGAGAGAGAGAGAGAGAGAGAGAGAGAGAGAGAGAGAGAGAGAGAGAGGAGAGTGAGAGAAGAGGAGAGAGAGCGAAAAGAGAGAAGGAGAGAGAGAGAGAGGAGAGAGAGAAGTGAGAGAGAGAGAGAGAAGAGAAGAGAGAGAGAGAGGATGAGAGAGAGAGAGAGAGTGAGAGAGGAGAGAGAGAAGAGAGAGAGAGAGAGAGAGAGAGAGAGAAACGCATTAGACCTCGTCATCAGACTAAATGAACGTTATAAAATTCGGTGAACTTAAAACGCCCTTCCCAGACCAGGAAAAAAGAAAACAAAGAAGAGAACAGAAAAGTAAGAGGAGGGAGAGAGAGGAGAGAAAGAGAACCCGTATTTCCGTGTCTCGATAAACCTCTTTTTGTGTGTTAAGGGAATGGGATAAATTGCCGACGTAGACAGGCATATGAATACAGCATATGAATAAAACGAAGTTTTAAATCCATCAATATTACAGAAAAAGGCATTACAATAAAAGCAGCCATTGGGAGCTAAATGGGCCATTTCAGATTTTCCCCCTTAATTGACTGGTGGGGAAAAAGTCTGAATATTTCACGTGTAACTGTCTCTTTAACTCCCAGAAGGATTGAGCTTTTGATATTTGCCTGATACGTCTGTCTCTCTCTCTATCTCTTTCTATTGTCATTGTCTTTCGAATCTCTCTGTTCTTTCTGTCTCCCTCTCTCTCGTCTGGTCATTTATCGTCCTCCTCTGTCTTTCGATTTCTGTCTGTTCCTTCTCTCTGTTTATATCTTCTCCTGCTTTCTCTTCTGGTTATATCTATACTCTTTACTTTATGTCTTTGGTATCCGGGTATTGCTCCTCTCTCCTATGGTCCGAGATATCTCTCTCTGTCTTTTATCTCGCATCGCCGTTAGTGCTGTCGTTTATCGTCTCCTCTCTTTCTGCTCTCATCTCTAGTCGTTCCTNCAGTTCTTAGTTTCATATTGTTATTTATCTACTGTATATGTGTTGTTCTTAAGTACATAGCATAGTAAAATCTACGAGAATTAAAACAAACAAACAAACAAAAACGAATACATAATTACATTATTTGTAGAACTTCAAAAGAGTGACACATTATTCTCTTAACTGATAGCAACACTTTCGTCATCATCACCATTAGTATGATTAGCATTATTATTACTTTTATCCGGATTCAGTCATTTTTGAAAAGGTTGCATCACTACTCTTATTGTTTACGGACGTCACCTGTGTACCTGAGAAAGAGGATTTTGAGATTTTGAAGTAATTCTTGAAGTTAATTTAATTATTGTTTACGGACGTCACCTGTGTACCTGAGAAAGAGGATTTTGATGTAATTCTTGAAGTTATTAATTATTGTTTACGGACGTCACCTGTGTACCTGAGAAAGAGATTTTGATGTAATTCTTGAAGTTATTAATTATTGTTTACGGACGTCACCTGTGTACCTGAGAAAGAGGATTTTGATGTAATTCTTGAAGTGTGAATATCTTTATTGCATCAGTGACCCTATTGCCTTGGCGGAGGTATGCGCTCTCTGAGTGCTTCTAGGTATTATTGTTATTCTTTTATATATCTCTTTCTCATCGTTATTGATGTTATTCTATTATTATTCTCTATTACAATATTTCAGTTTTTATTAATTAATATTATTATTATCCTTATTATTATTGTCATTATTACCATTATGTTATTATTATCATTATCATTACTAATATTATTTTATTAATGTTATTATCATTATTGCTATTGCTATTGTTATTGTTATTGCTATTTTTCAGTTATTATTCTCATTACCATTATCATCATGGATATCATTACCTTTATCATTATCATTATTATCCCTATTATGACTACTATTATCACCATTATCAAGGCTATTATCACTATCATCATTATTGGATCATCATGTTTAAGGTTCTGAAAGGGTTAAGCAGTTATTATCTAGTACCGAAAAAGTGATAGAAGCAAAGAAAGTCAAATATGATTTTTCAAAAAAAAAAAAAAAAAAAAAAAAAAAAAAATACAATGCAAGATTTTCTTTCCTAAATCCTAAACACAGAAGCAAATATAGTTAGATTTAAAGATATATAGTATTTCCCACTACAAAAAAAAAAAAAAGGAAAAAGAAAAACGAAACCTATATTGAACTTTCTAAGAGAAACCGATAACTGGAAATAAATAGAAAAAAGAGAAAAGAAAAAATTACTCGATACAAGAAAGAGCAAAACAGAAGGACACTGCAAGAAAGAGCTCGGAAAGAACACGCAAACTTTAACACGCAAGAAACCCAGATAAAATGTTCTGCAAATTAACACCATCCACTCACGTACCCGGTAAAATGGCGTAATACAAGAAGAAGAGGAAGAAGAAGAAGAAGAAGAAGAAGAAGAGAAGAAGAAGAAGAAAGAAGAAAAGAAGAAAAAAGAAAAGAAAAAAAAAAAAGGAAAAGGAAAAAGAAAAAGAAAAGAAAAGAAAAGGAAAACAAAAACAAAAACATACGGAAGATTTTGTTAAGGTAACTTCCTTGCTGGAGAGAAATTATGCAGAAGAGGTGTTATTTTGGCGTTAATGACAAATAAATTTTACGCGAAAAGGTACTATATGTCGGGCAGTATGTTAAAACTTAGGGATAAGTTCTAGAGCAGGATAATGGTGTAATGGAGAGGAAATTAAAAGAGAGAGAGAGAAAGAAAAAGTGTTACGTATTCTAGAAAAAGACACAA
Organism: Penaeus vannamei; assembly: GCF_003789085.1. Lineage (NCBI taxonomy): Eukaryota > Metazoa > Arthropoda > Malacostraca > Decapoda > Penaeidae > Penaeus > Penaeus vannamei. Next base: position 16,286 of record NW_020870437.1, on the reverse strand, counting down.
AACACAAAGTAAAATAAACAAAGAGGAAAAAAAAAAAAAAAAAAAAGATAAATGAAGTAATATAATTCTGCATGAAGTGCGGTTCAGAGAAATGTGAATATGATTTTGCATTCACAAGCAAAATTCTTATTACTCTCACTCGTGTTTCCATTTGCATGTTGTCTGCAAGCACTTTACAGATGCTAATTTTATGAATATTTATCCGGTTTCTCTAGCACTTTATTAAACGAATTAAAACGCTTGGATGTACTAGGCAGCTGCTCCAAGTTAACTCCTGGACTGATATCATCATTATCATTATAATTGTTGTTATTTATCCTTATCCTTATCTCATTTCTCTTAGTAGTGTTGCCGGATTTTTAACAAGTTTTTCGTTTTTTTTTATCAATATTTGATAACGTATTATCAAAATTGTGAAAAAGAAAAAAGTTATCTCAGGTTTTGGGGTCATGACAAGATAAGAATTATTTTAGATATATTATAGATAGATAGATACTTTGATAAACACACAGGCAGACAGGAAGGCAAACAAACAAATAAATAAAAAGATAGGGAATGCTCGATAGATAGAGAGATAGAGAGAGAGAGAGAGAGAGAGAGAGAGAGAGAGAGAGAGAGAGAGAGAGAGAGAGAGAGAGAGAGAGAGAGAGAGAGAGAGAGAGAGAGAGAGAGAGAGAGAGAGAGAGAGAGAGAGAGAGAGAGAGAGAGAGAGAGAGAGAGAGAGAGAGAGAGATAGAGAGAGAGAGAGAGAGAAAGAAGAGAGAGAGAGAGAAAGAGAAAGAGAAAGAGAAAGAAAGAGAAGAGAAAGTGCTTTCTAGCGAGATACGCCATGTTCAAAGTTCATCCGGGTTGCATCAGATATTCCCGGAACCAAAGCATCTACCTTTGCATTCTCGAATATTGAAAATTCATATTCGCATTCGTGAATGTTGAAAACTATCAATTCGGCGTATCGCTGGTTTATACACGCAACATTATTGCATGTGCAGAAACAGTAACCACCTATTGTTATGTACTGCGTGATTACGAATGCATTATTATTCAACAAATCATAGGTCTACTTAGTGCATGTCCTGTTTCATGCTAAAATTCAGGCTGCGCAGTATGGAAATGTTCAATGGCATTATGTAAAGCTGCATATTACATTCATTCTGTTACGATGACAAGTAAACCTGTGATATAATTGATAAAACGCACTGATATTAAAGCAAATCTGCACTATGTTTGCGCACAGTGCAATATTTTCCATTAACGCATTATCCATATTTCATTATCGCTTTGTATCGAAGCTACTTATTCCTTAAAAATTCTATCATTTAAAAGAATTAAATAAAAATGAAAGCACATCAACCTCGTCACTTTGCAGAACGAATAATTTAACAAGCAATCAGTATTCGTCTACAACGTCTAGGAGAGAGAGAGTGAGAGAGAGGAGAGAGAGAGAGAGAGAGAGAGAGAGAGAGAGAGAGAGAGAGAGAGAGAGAGAGAGAGAGAGAGAGAGAGAGAGAGAGAGAGAGAGAGAGAGAGAGAGAGAGAGAGAGAGAGAGAGAGACGAGAAGAGAACGAGAACGAGAACGAGAAGGAGAAAGAAAAGAGAAAGAGAAAGAGAAGAGAAAAGAAGAGAGAGAGAGAGAGTAAGAGAGATAGGAAACAGATAAAAATGGGAAAATGGGGTGAGGGTAAGGGAAGAGAACAAAGAAGAAAAAAAGACACTAAAGCTGCGTGAGGTCACTCAGTACAGCGCCGGGCAAAGGGTGCATCGACAGTCGAGTAACACACGGATTCTCAAACACAATAACATATATTCCTTGAGGCGGATGTCTTTTCTCGTAAGAAGGGCTTTTCGATTTGATCTTGTTGCTAATACGTACTCACATATGTATACGCCAACACACAAAAACTTGAGTCATGTATAACACTGATCAAAAGCACATACATACGCCACAAAGCACACACACTGATAAACACACAACAAAGCAACAAACAACAACAAACACACACACAAAAACATGAGTACAGGAATCACACTGACAAGAGCACATACATACGCACACAAAACACATACACTTATAAACAACCACACACACACAAAAACAAACAACAACAAACAACAAACACACAAACAAAATACATGAGTACAGGAATACACACTGATGCAAGACACATACATACAACACAAACACACACACTTATATAAACACACTCACACACACACAACAGTCACAAAAACACAACAACACACACACACGCTAATACGAGACACACACACACACAACACACACACACACACACAGCACACACACCAGACACACACACACACACACACACACACACATACACACACACACACCACACCACACACACACACAGCACACAGCACACACGCACACACACACACGTGAGTCCATTATTAATTATTATCATTATCATTATTTTTATGGCATGTCTTTATCACAACGAGAATGCATAACTAACTTTGATTCGTGACTATTATACCTTTCCCCTTTCTCTATCTCCCCTTCTCCCTCTTCTATGATAAAGATATCTTTTATTTTCTCTTAATCTCTAAGATAAAACTCTCTTTATGGTTCTCCTTATCCTCTTTCCCCTCTTTTCATTCTTTCTCTGATAATGTCCTGTTCCCTTTCGCTTACGAACCCAATTTCCTCTAATTTGATTTCTTAGGCCCATAGCTCTATACGTTTAATTAACTCTGTTCTTTATTTCTTATTTTTAATTATTTACTTATCATGTATTTTTTTTTATTTATCATTTTTTATTTTATACGTTTTATGTATATTTTTCCTTTACTGTCTTTCTTTATCGTCCCTTTCCTATTCTTCTCCGGTTCTTTATCTGTGTCCATTTTCCAATTCTTGTTTCGCTGTCCATTTACTCCTTTTTTTTCGTTTTCTCCCTCCCTCCCTCTCTCTCTCTCTCTTCTCTCTCTCTCTCTCTCTCTCTCTCTCATCTCTCCTCTCTCTCTCCATCTCTCTCTCTCTCTCTCTCTCTCTCTCTCTCTCTCTCTCTTCTCTTCCCTTCCTCATGTCTTTCACGAAACAAAAACAAAGACAAAAACCATGCATGATAAAATAAATAAATAAATAAGTAAATAAACAATTATAAAAAAAAGAAAGGAAGAAAACAAGAAAAGGAAAAAATAGAAAAAACAAAAAAAAAAGAAAAAAAAAAAAAAAAAATAACAAGGCAGAAAGAGAACACCAGGAAAGGGAAACAGATAGGAAGAGGAAGAGGGAAAGACAGAGGTACCTGAGCGATAAAATTTCACCTTTCTACCCCCAAAAATTCAATTAGAAACGCGAGGAGGAGGCTGTAACCTGACTTAAAAAGAACTTCCTCTTCTTTCTCCCTCACAAGGTCAGCTGGGAGGGAGGGCGAGGGGAGAGACAGGTCAAGGGACAAGGAGAGAAAAGGTTAATGTATAAACGTAGGGGATGGGGGATTATATTATATATATATATATATATATATATATATATATATATATATATATATATATATATATAGAGAGAGAGAGAGAGAGAGAGAGAGAGAGAGAGAGAGAGAGAGAGAGAGAGAGAGAGAGGAGAGAGAAGAGAGAGAGAGAGAGAGAGAGAGAGAGAGAGAGAGAGAGAGGAGAAAGAGAGAGAGAGACAGAGAAAGAGAGAGAGAGAGAAAGACAGAGAGAGAAAGACAGAGAGAGAGAGAGAGAGACAGAGAGATGGAGAGAGAGAGAGAGAGAGAGACGAGAGAGAGAGAGAGATTACACACACACACACACATACACATATATACATTACGGAGTAAGAGAGAGAGACAGGAGAGGACGAGGGAAAAGGGTGAAAAAGGAAAAAGATATAACTAAAAAGGAGAAACAGAATCACAAACTAGGAAAATAACAAAGCGAACCAACAACCTTTTCAAACAACCCGCCCACAAAGACCACTTCTGCACCCATTCTTCGTGGTCTGTACCTCCCCTCTCCCCTCCCCTCCTCCTCCCCTCCCCCTCCTTCCCCGCCTCCGTGTCCGGGAGCCAAATCCGAGTCTTATTTACCACATAAGCAAAACTTCCCCTTCGCACCACAGCTCCACCGCTCTGCAGCACATTGCAACCCTGCAACATTCCACTGAGGGGGGGTGAGGGGGGGGGGTGAAGGGAGGAGGGTCACGCCCCACGAGAGAAATCAAGCAATGACAACCGTTTCTCCATAACAACACAGTCGGCCTCGTTTTATGGACCTTTTTTCATCTCGTATTGATTCGGGTCCTCACTCGGGCAGCACCCATGCATCACCGTCTTGGGGGCTATTCAAGGGGAAATTGGCTGCAGGCTCCGAGGGGGGGGGGGGGCTGAAATATGGGGGCTGGAGTGTAGCCAAAGTCCTCCTCCTCTTCTGTCGTCTCGATGTGTAAAGGAATGGGTGTTCGGCGTTGTGTGAAGGGGCGGGGCGGGGTCTTGTATGTGTGTGCGTGTGTGTGTGTGTGTTGTGTGTGTGTGTGTGTGTGTGTGTGTGTGTGTGTGTGTGTGTGTGTGTGTGTGTGGTGTGTGTGTGTGTGTTGTGTGTGTGTGTGTGTGTGTGTGTGTGTGTGTGTGTGTGTGTGTGTGTGTGTGTGTGTGTGTGTGTGGTGTGTGTGGCGATTATGTGTGTTTACGAATGTACGTGGTTGTGTTGTGTGTATCGGGAGCTTCCGCGTGCGTTTGCGTATGTACGTGGGCCTGCTCGTGTATGTGTGTGTGTGTGTATGTGCGTGTAAAGGGCTTATATGTGTATTTACGTATTTACGTGTGTGTGCTGATGTGTGTGCGTGTGCGTGAGGGGGCTTACATGCGTGTTTACATATGTACGTTGGTGTAGGGGAGCATACATGTGTATCTACGTATGTACTTGGTTGTGCTGGTGTATGCGCACGAGAGAGAGAGAGAGAGAGAGAGAGAGAGAGAGAGAGAGAGAGAGAGAGAGAGAGAGAGAGAGAGAGAGAGAGAGAGAGAGAGAGAGAGAGAGAGAGAGAGAGAGAGAGAGAGAGAGAGAGAGAGAGAGAGAGAGAGAGAGAGAGAGAGAGAAGAGAGAGAGAGAGAATGTTTTTTTTAACGTACGCATGTGGGTGCACAGGTCATATCAACATGAGAGAGACAAGTCCATGTGTCTTCAACTCTATGTTTGTCCTCTTCTGGTAAACATGAGGGCTGGGCAGTTGGCATGGGTCACAGCCAGTGGTCATGCTGGAAAAGGCTGTCCGCACAGAAGGGGAGATTGGCAAGGAGAGAGAAGGGAGATGTAGAGGACACATAAAGGAGATGGAAAGATATGGTTTGTAACAGGGTACGTATATAGGTCCACAGAGAACGAGGTATTTGTGTGTGAAAATATACGTACATGTGCTCGTGTCTTTTAATGTGTGTGCATGTATGTGTGCGTTAATGTATACGGTCGTGTTTATATGCGTAAATGTGTACATGCGTGATTATGCAAAAATGCGTCTATACGAATGTGTAATTAAAGAAGAATAGTGAAAGAAAAATCCAGTGAAGACGAAAGGAGGGGAAATAAATCATATCCGAACGCGGAGAGAGAGAAGAACAGTAACTAGAAAGGGGAGAGACAAGGAGAGACACAGAGAGAACACAACAGTTTACCATGATTTACAATTTATCACCCGCTCCCCTCATGTTACACCCAACATACAAACAGCTAAAACAGCCAATTGCTAAGGCGCTCCGAGTCCCAGTGGCAGCGACTGTGGCCCTCAGTGCCAGAGTTACGAGGCGCTGTTAGGGTGCCACTGGAGAGGGCGAACATGATAGAAGAGCCACAGTGTTCTTGTATACGTATAATACCCGGTGGAACTATGCCTTACTTTAACTTATATCTTGCCATTAATCATGCGAGGAAATTCTACACGGTGCATAGTTTGCTGGTAGAAACAACGTGATATTAAAGAGAAAGAGAGAGGGAGAGGGAGAGGAAGAGAGATAGGGGGAGAAGAGGGAGAGGAGAGAAGAGAGAGAGAGAGAGAGAGAGAGAGAGAGAGAGAGAGAGAGAGAGAGAGAGAGAGAGAGAGAGAGAGAGAGAGAGAAAGAGAGAGAGAGAGAGAGAGAGAGAAGAGAGATGCAGAAAAAAATGAAATGAGACTGAGAAAAAAGAAGGAAAGAAAAAAAATTAATAGAGAAAGAGATGAATGACGTGAGAGTGAGAAAAAAAATAAAACAAAACAGAAAAAGAAAATTAAGACCCAAGTAAGAATATAAAAGAGGGTAAGAGAATTAAAGCGCAGATAGGACCGTT
>NW_020870437.1:0-5000 GCF_003789085.1 Penaeus vannamei | reverse complement strand
CTCTCTCTTTTTCTCTCCTTCTCCTCCCTCTCACTCCCTCCCTCTCTCTTTCTTTCTCTTTTCCTTCCCTTCACTCGCTCCCCCATGTCCCTAATCTTTCCTCCCCTAAATCTTCCTATGGGCAATCTCTCTCTCTCTCTCTCTCTCTCTCTATTTATCTCTCTCCCTTTCTCCTCTTTTCTTTCCTTCTCCTCCCTCTCCCCTCCCCCTCTCTCTCTCTTTCTCTCTCTTTTCCTTCCCCTCCCTCTCTCCCCCCATGTCCCTAATCTTTCCTCCCCTAAATCTTCCTATGGCAATCTCTCTCTCTCTCTCTCTCTCTCTATTTATCTCTCTCCCTCTCTCTCTTTTCTTTCCTTCTCCTCCTCTCCCCTCCCCTCTCTCTCTCTCTTTCTCTCTCTTTTCCTTCCCTTCCCTCTCTCCCCCATGTCCCTAATCTTTCCTCCCCTAAATCTTCCTATGGCCACTTCACTTCACACGCATAAACTCATTTCGCAGACTCGCTGTTGCTGGGAGATTCGTAGAAGCGAGAAGATTGGGTTGGTCCCCCGACTCCCTTTAGTCACCGCTACTTTCACGTTCGTCGTCTGAAACTTGGTGAGAAATGGGTTTCTGTTTTTTTTTTTTCTTTTCTTTTTTTTTTAGGCTTAAGGTTTTGATTCGTTGTTTTTTTTTGTGTTTTGTCTGTGTTTTCTTTGTTTATCTCTCTCTCTGTTTGTCTTTCGCTCTTTTTCTCTCGTCTCTCTCTCTCTCTGTCTCTCTCTCTCTGTCTCTGTCTCTGTCTCTGTCTGTCTCTGTCTCTCTCTCTCTCTCTCTCTCTCTTCTCTCTCTCTCTCTCTTCTCTCTCTCTCTCTCTCTCTCTCTCTCTCTCTCTCTCTCTCTCTCTCTCTCTCTCTCTTATCCTTCTCTCTATCTCTATCTGTCTGTCTGAAATGGTAATAGTAATAATAGTAAACAACGATGATTATAATGATTATGATATCAGTGAAACTAATCAAAACAATTATGGTAATAATGACAATGAGGATGATACCAAAACACCAAAACAAAATATTAACACCGATATCAACAATAATAGCACTCAATCTAGTACTAATAATGATGATGATAAAATAATGTTCATAATAATGATAAGGAAAAAATAAAGATCAAATAGATAAATAAAGGAACATACCTACATGTAATAGTAATGACATGAGAATCATCCCAACAGGTTGATCCAGTATTTCACAAATCTAAAAATATTCACCTAGCCAGGAAGGTAATAGCTTTCGTGTGAATTCATAATTTCCGCTCAGATCTAATCAGTAAATGTCAATACGAATCAGTATTAGTAATTAGTATTAGTAATAGGAATAATTAATATCAATATGAAGTTGTGCAAATGCCTTCCTGAAATGAGTGGTGATTACGGGAATGAGATCGGTGCGGTGGCTTCATTAGCGGAAGAGACGCAGCGCCGTCGTCTACGTTGTCTTTCTTCGGGTTCGTGGGATTGGGTGTTAAAGCGTCGGTGATTCGTATATTAACACACACACACACACGCACACACACACGCACGCACACACCACACACACACACACACGCACGCACACACACCTCTCTCTTTCTCTCTCTCTCTCTCTCTCTCTCTCCTCTCATCTCTCTCCTCTCTCTCTCTCTCTCTCTCTCTCTCTCTCTCTCTCTCTCTCTCTCTCTATATATATATATATATATATATATATATATATATATATATATATATATATATATATAATATATATTATAAAGAAGAAAAAAGAAGCAGAAAAAAAAAGAACAGAAAAAGGAAAAAAAAGAATAAAAGGAAAAAGGAAGAAAAAAGAATAAGGAAGGAAAAAAAATACCCGACGTGACTGGCCTCTCCATCGTCCTCCAGAGAACCATCACTCATCCCTCGTTCTCATCCTCTCTCGTCCTCTCGTCCTCCTCTCGCCTCCGCGCATCCTCTCAATCCTCAATCCCTCTCTCCTCCAATCTGGCCTCCTTCCTGCGAACCCCCCTCCCCCCTCCTCCTGGCCCCTTCCTGCTACCTATCTCCCCCCCCTCCCCCTCCCCCCCTTGGCCCCCTCCCTTTTGTGCACTCTCTCCCTCTCTCCCCCCTCTCCATGGGCCCCTCCCTTCCTGCGACCGTTCCCTCCCCCCCTCCCTTCCTGCGACCACTCCCTCCCCCCCCCCCCCATCCCCAGGGCCCCCTCCCTTTGTGCCCTCTCTCCCCCTCCCCCCCATTCCCCTGCGCCCCCTCCCTTTGTGCCCCCTGCCGTTCCCCAACCCACTCTCCCCCCCTCCCCCTCCCCCATCCCCCTGGGCCCCTCCTTTGTGCCCCTCTCTCCCCCATCCCCAGGGCCCCTCCCTTTGTGCCCCTCTCTCCCCTCCCCCTCCTTCTGGGCCCTTTCTGCGACCACTCCCCCCTCCCCTCTCCCCCTCCCCCATCCCACTGCGCCCCTTCCCTTTGTGCCCCTCTCTCCCCTCCCCCTCCCCCCCATCCCCCAGGGCCCCTCCCTTTGTGCCCCCTGCCGTTTCCAAACCTCCTCTCCCCCCCTCCCCTCTGGGCCCCCTGCCTTTCCCCTTTGTCATCTCCGACCCGTATTAACCCTTGTCGGTGTCAGGGATTCGGGGGGGTCCTGCTCCCTAATCCCTCAACCCTAATCCTAATCTCCGGAGACAGCAGATTGCGCGTTAATCCTCCGGAGATGCTCACTGCTCTCTGTCCCGTGTTCTGCGCTGTCACTTTATCCGGGATTGGCATACGGGCTTGATTGGGGTATTTTGTTTGTTTGTTTACAATGGGGTGAGTGTGTTTGTGGTTTGTTGTTTGTTAGGGAGGATTAGGAGGCTAGTGGGTGTTAGGAGGCTTTGTAGGACTATTTGATTTGCATTACATGGATGTATGTAGGTATACGCACTAACATACACACAGAAACACACACAAGCACACGCCTCAGACACACACACCCAAACGCACACATACACACATGTATACATGCATGCACACATTTATACATGCGTACATATAACACATATTTCTTTAAACTATCTATCTATCTACCTATCCATATATGTTTTTACTATTTTTATCTATAACTATCTATCTATCTGTCTATCTATCTATTTATCTATTTTTATATATATGTATGTATATATACATACATACACACACACACACACACACACACACACACACACACACACACACACACTCACTCACACAACACACACAACACACACACACACACACACACACACAACACACACACACAACACACACCACACACACACACACACACACACACACTATATACATAATATTTATATATATATATATATATATATATATATATATATATATATATATATATATATATATATATTTACATATGCATATGTATATATCGTGTTTCAGAAGAGAATAATAGATATAAAGGGGAATATGAGACAAAGAAACAAAACAAAGTAACAAGACAAACAAACAAGACAAACAAACAAGACAAATAAACAAGACGAACAAACAAAGAACAAATAAAAAAGACAAACAAAACAAGACAAACAAAACAAGACAAACAAACAAGACAAACAACAAGACAAAAAAAAACACAACACAAACAAGACAAACAAACAATCCCTTTTTCGGGGTATTTTCGCCGCGTCTATCTCTTCATCTTTTCCTTCTGTTTGCGAACATGTCTCTTTTTTTCCTGCCTTTCTGAAATGTTTCTCTTTTTTCCTTGTTTTCTCCCCATTTTGTGCGTTAGCCCTTTCTTCTCCTCGCTTTTTATCCCCCCTTTCAATATCCGTTCTTTCTCTCATCTCCCTTTCTGATAAAACTCATCCCTTCCTTTGTTGTGGGACAGAGAGGGTTGGCTGGGGGGATTAAGATAAGAAGCCCCTCCCCCCCCCCACCTCTCGCAGCCCACTCCCACTCCCCCCACTCGTCTCCCTGATCCTTCTCCCCTTCTCCCTGTCCTCCCTGATTCACCCCCCTCATCTCCTTCCTTTTTTTCTAGCCTACTCCAATCCCTTATCGTCTCCCCTAATCCCTTTCTCCCTTTTTCTTCTTATTGTCCTCCCTGATTCATCCCCTTTCCCTTAATCGTCTCCCGATCCTTTCTCCCTTCTCCCTGTCCTCCCTGATTCGTCCCCTCCCCTCTCTCCTTCTTCGAGTCCTCTCCGATCCCTTATTGTCTCTCTGATTCCTTTCTCCCCTCTTCTTATGCCTGTCCTCCCTGATTCACCCCCTCCTCTCCCTCCTTTTTCTAGCCTATTCCAATACCTTATCGTCTCTCTGACCCTTTCTCCCTTCTCTACTTCTCCCTGTCCTCTCTGATTCCTGTCTCCCTCCTCATTTTCCCTGTCCTCCCTGATTCACCCCTTCTCCTTATCGTCTCTCCTTTCCCTTTTTCTCCCTTTCTTCTTCCTGTCTTTCCTTATTCCCATGGTCATCACCCTATTTCTCCCCTTCCCACTTTCCATCCTTTTTGCTCTCCACACTCACCATCTCTTTCCCTAAAATCCTTTCTGTCTCCTCTCGTCCTCTCCTCTTCCCCCGCTCACACTCCTTGCTCTCTCTCCCATTTCTTCCCTCTCCCTCATTCTCCTCTTTTTTCCTCCCTCCAATCCGAAGCTCTCTCCCTCCTCTGTTCTTCCCCTATCCTCATCACGCCCCCCCCCCTTACCCACCTCTCACCTTCTCCCTACTTTTTTATCTTTCGTCACGACCTCTCCTTCCTCCCTTCCCCTCTCTTCCCTCCCCCCTTGCCCCCACAAACCCATGTCCTTACCCATTCCCTCTCCCTCTCTCCAAGGTTCTCTTCCCCCTCAAACCCACCACCTCTCCCCAACCTCCTTCACCCCCCCCCCCCGACCTCCCAGGAAGATGGCTCCCTAGAGAACATTCCCGTAACTTTTTGATAGCTTCCAAGCCCTAGACCACAGCATCCGTGTTCCTCTTCCCCCTCCCCTCACCACCCTCTCTCCTCCCTCCCCCA
>NW_020870436.1:675920-680920 GCF_003789085.1 Penaeus vannamei | reverse complement strand
GGGGTCGCAACTTTTTTTTTTATTTCATTTTTTTTTTCTTTTCCGACTTTGGGTGAACATTTCTTCTGCTGCTGATGTCCTCGTAAGAACGTAGAGCTTCTTTATAGGTGCCGTAATTCCGTCGTATAGGAGTAAATAAAAGAGAGGGAGAGTGAAATGAGGAGAGCAAACAAAGGGGAGGGGGGATGAGGGGAGGGTCGAGGAGAAAGACAGGGAGGAGAGGTTAAGGAAAAAATGTTTTTTTTTTTGTTGTTGTTGTTGTTGTTAAAATACGTTTTCGTTAAGGGGAAACTTTTTGTCTTTTTTATTTATCTTTTTTGTGTTTTTTCTTTTATTAGTTGCTGTAGTTTTTTTTTTTTTATCAGTTATTGTTGCTTTGTAATTATATGTGTTTATATTCGGTGAAGCAAAGGAATAATTTTGCCTTTGTGATGGTAATTGCCTGATTGGGTAATCAATAGCTCATTTTCCTTCTCGGTTTTCCTTCATCATGATGAGGATGACGATGCTGATGGTTGCGGTGATGAGGATGAAGATGAGGATGAGGAAGATGGGGATGACGATTGTGATGGTGATGAAGATGGCGATGATGATGATAGGGATGACAATAATATTGATGATGATGATGATAATGATGATGATGATGAGGAGGATAATAATGATGATGATAAAGACAATGATGATGATTTTGATAACGATAATGATGATGATGATGATAATAAGAATGATGATGATGATGGTGATGATAATGATGATGATGATGATGACAATAAAATAATGATGATGATAATGATAATAATGATGATGATGATAATGATAATGATGATGATGACAAAAAAAATTATAATGATGATAATGATGATAATGACGGTGATAATAAGAATAATAACGGAACTGATGACAAAACGATAATCATCACCATAATGATTTCGTCCCTATATATAATCCGCTCCTATTCCTCCTCCCTTTTCTCTACCAATCACCTAATTCTATTTTCACCTTCGTATTGATCCGCAGCCAAGGTCCACCAATCTAAATTCTTTGGGTGTCAATAAGTAGAACATTTTTTTCTCCTTATCAAGCGCCGTTTATACGAAGCAAGGTTAAGGAAAATAGGAGAAAAAAATGGAAGAAAAGTAGAGTCCCTTTTGTGATTTTTTTTTCTTTTTTGCTTTTCAAAATTGATTTTTTTTATTAATATTATTATTATTTTTAGGGAAGAGGACTGATCCGTATTTTCAGTATTGTTTTATGAAATACTTCACTGATTTATAACGAAGCAAAAAAAAAAAAAAAAAAAAAAAAAAAAAAAAAAAAAGAACAATAGTAATAACAATGTGTCTGGATATTGGATAAACAATATAGACAAAAGTACAAGTACACTTAAACCTAAGCATTGCTATATAACATATAAAAGACAATTGACCTTCGCTTGACCTTTGCTGACCTCGATCCGATCGCCATAACCTCTTCCTCCGCGTCAGTCTTCAACTTTCCCTTCGTTTCCTTATCCAGATGACCTCGACCAATTCTCCCTATCATTACCGTGATAATAGCTTTATAATGACGACCTCCGACCCATTTTTCTTATCTTCTGTGTTTGCAGGTCGGAAACTGGGTGATTTATTTTCGTTTTATTATCCGTCAATTTGAATTTGGGATCCGTCATGCAGTAGTTATGGATGCAGGCAAATCGTTCGCTTTTTTTTTTTTTTTTTTTTTTTTTTTTTTTTAGGGTTGCATGTATGTTTCTTTGGTTCTGGTTTTGTTGGTATGTATGGTTCTGTCTAGCTGTCTGTCTTTGTCTCTGTTTTTTTTTCTGTATGCCTTTCTTACTCTCTCTCTACTCTCTCTCTCTCTCTCTCTCTCACACACACACACACACACACAAACTAATTACGAATACATCTTTATTTATTTACCTATTACTAAATTATTTCTCCTTCACCCTTATCCTTAAGACCTTCCTAAGTAAAAGGGAAGACAAATAACAAACGTCTTCCTTCCAATATCATCGAAGTCAAACCCGATCAATCGAAGCAACCCAAGATCTCCCTTGCAAGTCACTAACTATCAAGTCACCGACGGCAGATTTCCCTTCGCTTATCGCTATTATTTGTTTTATCCCATCCCCTACCTCATGATTATTCATTTCTCCCATTCACTCCCTTCAAGAGAGCAGCCAACGCTCACGGTTCTGTTTCGAAGGTTTCATTTCAGGCTTGAAGTTAGAGCCGGTTTCTGTTCGTTAGTTTTCAGCCTCGTTCCCTCACGCTGTTCCGGGGAAGAACAGCCACGTGTTTCGCTCTAAGTTTAATTCCTGCAAAGTTTAGACATTCTTTGCAAGTCCGAAGGGGAATTCCATCAGTGGGGAGTGTAATAAGTAAGAGGGAGATATGAATATGCGCATTTATGTTTAGATAACGGCGTGAGTGGGAGATGTGAGACGTGTGCAATTCTTGTTTTCACTGTGCCAGTTATGTTATGTTTCTGCTCCTTCCTGATGTATATTTTCTTTAAAGCACACACACACACACACACGCACACGCACACGCACACCCACACACACACACACACACACACACATACACATACACACACCCTTTCGCTTGAGGACCAGTCTTCCTGAAAATGCAAGGCGTTTTAGTGGACAATTGCGTCCTACGGATGCCATAAGAAGTGTAAATGTGTTTGCATTTCTATTGCCTTGTGCCATTCCCTCTTCTCTGCCATTACAACAGGGCTGTCCATTTATAAAAGAAAATTATCTTGGTGTTCAATATATAACTTATTGTGTTTGGATATATATAAAAAAAATCAGGTTGAGTATTGTTTCTGACAGTCATGTATTTACCATGAAATAGGGTATGATAAGAGAAAAGTGGAAAGTCGTTGTATATGGTGATGTGGAAGTACCGGATCCGGGAAAACAAAGCAGGTCTGGATTATTTCTTGTCTCGGGAAGTGATTGCAAATATTTCAGCAAATAAATACATCATCACAGCTAGCGGGCTCAAGAGAAGATATAGACCAAGGATTTATATATTTGTATCTATATCTATATCTATCTATCTATCTATGTGCATGTGTGTGAGTGTGAGTGTGTGTTGTGTGTGTGTGTGTGTGTGTGTGTGTGTGTGTGTGTGTGTGTGTGTGTGTGTGTGTGTGTGTGTGTGTGTGTGTGTGTGTGTGTGTGTGTGCATGTATTTGTGTTTGTATACACACATATACAGATGATGTGAGAAGTATGACGACAAGGTATGTTCACGGATTTTTCACTACACGGGTACTAATTCTGATACTTACTTTCGTTACACGAATGTACTCTTTCTGCATCTGTTTCATCATCCTAGGAGAAAAAAAAATCTTTAATACATCCTTTGGCGATGATATGCCATAACCCTTGTTAGTGTTCCACGTTCTAATTGACAGACGCCAAAGCATCCTAAGCTGAGCAACACTAAAAAGGGCAACAATGTCAGTAGTCTGCATAATGAATGGGACGCGGAAAGGGCCTTGTGTAACGAGCCCGAATGAAAAAAAATTCCGTCGTTTACATTGCCCCTAAACTAATTCGGTTGAGGAGGCAAATGGAGCCCTGGAGGAGGAAGGGCAAACCGTCCCCCAACTACTGATGCCGCTTTAAAGCACCTCTGTAGCTTATCCGAACTATGTCTCTCTGTCTACTGTTATCCACATTCACCCTACTTTACCATCGTCTTCTTTCCCCTCGAAAGGAGACTTAAACTTTCTAATGATTCACTGCCGTTATCCTGAAGGCCTTGTGTACCAAAGAGTCTCTCTCTGTTGAATTTCAAATCGTATTTTGGGTCGACTGATTGGTATTTTATCTAGCTTTATGTAGTCCTGATGTTGATTTTTTTTGTGGTTATCCTCTCTAGCCCTTCACTTCTATTGCTCTCTTTCTCTTTCTCTCTCTCTATCTTATCTCTCTCTCTCTCTCTCTCTCTTTCTTCTCTCTTTCTCTCTTTTCTTCTCTCTCTTTCTCTTCTCTTCTCTCTCTCTCTCTCTCTCTCTCTCTCTCTCTCTCTCTCTCTCTCTCTCTCTCTCTCTCTCTCTCTCTCTCTCTCTCTCTCTCTCTCTCTTGTAAATTGCAATTACTTTTTTTTATTCCCATCTCTTCATCGCATCCAAAAATGGGAACATACCTAATCTAGTCTTTGTCCCCATAGAGTAGTTATGCTGTAGATGCATTTTTTCTTCTTCTTCTCTCTCGATGCATTTTGATATTCTTCCTGGCTGTCGGGGGAGGGGAGGGGGGGGAGGTCAGCCACTCAATGCTGTATATATATAAGGATATGTATGTAAATGGTTCTGTGGTTTAATGAACTGCTAAGTGGATGTGTATACTGCAACGAAGTATTTCTCGCAAGAGCTCATGTACATACACACAAAAACAGTACATTAAGTACCTTTTGCACACACACACACACACACACACACACACACACACACACACACACACACACACACACACACACACACACACACACACACACTTTCGTCCTTAACTTCCTTTCTTTTCAGAGACAAAAATACTTTTAGAAACATTCTTGTGATATAAAGTCAGTGAAGCTTCACTTATGTTCCGTGACGTATCATCAGGGAAGGAAAAAAATAGAGATAGAGATATAGAGAGAAATGAGCGAGAAGAAAAAGACAAAGGTATATTTCTTTAAAATCAAAATGAACAGCGAAAATGAAGATAAAGAACGAAGAACAGTATACATTTAGGCACAAATACACATTCCTATACCTATACTTAATCACATGTGCATACACATGTACGTTTTCCATACCTGACTAAAAGAGGGACCTTGTATTTGCCATGCATACATGTCATGAATATTAACTACTCCGACAAAGAGTAATTAACCCTTGGCAAATCACAGACTTTGTTTTTGTTATACGACGTACTTTTAAAGCTCTTGCTTAGAGGATCACAAGACAGCTGAACACGTGGCACCATTATTAAAGAC
>NW_020870436.1:663420-665920 GCF_003789085.1 Penaeus vannamei | reverse complement strand
AAATACAAAAGAATAAATAAATAAATAAATAAAAATAAATAAACAATTAAATTCTTTTATTGTCTGTCACTTCCTAAGGTGACATTATTATCTTTCTTGTTTCTCTCGTAACTAGGACCTCTTTCGAAGACGGAGACCCCCCCCCAAAAAAAAAAAAAAAAAAAATAGAAAAGAAAAAAATATATAAAGACTTGCTTTCTTGCCTTCTGCCTCTTCCTAAAGTGACATTATTATTTTTCTTGTATCTCACGCATTTCCGAGACGCCCCCCATCACCCCCCTCCCCCCAAGAAAAAGAAAAATTCTTTTCTTACTTCCTCTCTTTTCTCTGCGTTTCGCTCTTCCTGTTTCCCTTTCCCACCGTCTTTATTCCGGACCATCACCTTCCCATTCCTTTGTTGGTTCACATTCACTCTAACTTTTCAAGGAAAATTCGTCCTAATTTTTCACTTTTCTTGTGCCTCTTGGGTCTCGATTCACCTTCCTTTATCACTTTTCTCTTTCTCCTTCTTCGTCGTGTGATAGTTTGGCTTTTTTTTCTTGAAAAGGTCTAATTACGAAATGAAAGGAAAAAGATCCAAAGGGAGAGAAAAGCATCGGGTGAAAAATATTCCGAATGAAATTCAGATCAGTTGATTGACCTCTCTGATAATCGAATCACGCGATAATTATTCCCAATTACTTCCCCATCTCTCTTTCCCTCCCTTCCTCCCTTCCTCCTTCCCCCTTTCCTCTGTTCATCCTTCTCTCCCCTCCCTTTCCTCCCCTCTTTTCCTTCCTTCCTCCTTCCCCCTTCCTTTCCTCCTTCTCCTTCCTCTCTCATCCCCCTTCCTCCTTCCCTCTTACCCTATCCTTCCTCTCCCCCCTTCCTCCCTTCCTCCTCCCCCCCCTTTCCTCTCCTCTTTTCTCCTTCCTCCTTCCTCTCCCCTTCACCCTTCCCCTCCCTTCCTCCTTCCCCTCCCCTTCCCCCCCCTTCCTCTCCTCTTCTCTCCCTTCCTCCCTTCCTCCCCCCCTCCTCCCCCCCCTTTCCCTTTCCTCCCCCTTCCCCCTTCCCCGACCGCCCAGTCATGTCCTCCGCGCTGAAGTCATAAAGCAATTAAATTAATTAAACCAATATGACCTACTCCAGCGGCCTCCAGGAGCCTCGATGGCCGGGATCAGGCAGACACTTCGGAGACGTGGCGCTGGGTCTCCTCTGTCGTTTGTCGCCCGGAAGGAGGGTGGGATGGGGGGTGGGTGGGGGGGTAGGGGTTGGGGGTTCCTCTTATCATCTCTCGGATTTTCTCCTCTCTCGTCGGTGGATTTCTTCTCTTGCTGGGGTTCTTTTTTTTTTTTTTTGGGGGGGGGGGTTATTGTTGTTTTTTGGTATTTTTTTGTGTTGTTGTTTGTTTTTTTTGTATGTTTTTTTCGTATATTGCTGTTTTTTTCTGTTACTTTAAGAGGCTTCTACTCTTTTCCCTCTTTCTGTCATTTTCCGTGTCTGTCTGTCCGTCTCTCTCTCTCTCTCTCTCTCTCTCTCTCTCCTCCCCCTCCTTCCTCCCTCCTCTCTCTCTCTCTATCTATCTATCTAATGACAACATCGATTCCCACACACAAACGCACCGTATTTGTTCCCACATTGGTTCTGCAAACATCCCTCATCCCCTCAAACACTCTGGCAATGTGTGATTTATTCCCTTCCTTCCTTCCCTTCCTCGCTCCCTCTCCTATCTTCTCCCCTCGGACCGCACTTTCCCCCTCCATTTCCCTCCCCTCACGTCTTCTCTCCCCTCGATCCCAATCCTTCAGGAGGCAAGATCCCCCTCGTCTCGGCCCCGTCTATCAGGTATTCTTTTCCTCACTGCTTAGCTGACCATCTCGAGACGCGAACAGACTCCACGCAGAGTTCGATAACATATTTCGGGAACTGATCACGACCTGGGGGGGCGGGGGAGGGGAAGGGGGAGAGAGGGGGTCTTTGCACGCGCTAGAGACCCCCCCTCACGCAACTTCTCTTTCGAAAGCGGAGAGATCGTTGGCGAACCTCAGTGTCACGCCCTTGTTTATGATGATGATGATAACCGCACGTTGTGGGATTAACTGCTGTGAGGGAAGGGAGATTCTACTCTTATTCGCTGCTCTTGTTCATGACACCCCCCTCCCTTACCAATCTCCGCCTCCCCCTCCCCCTCCCTTACCAACCTCCGCCTCCGCCCCCCTTCCTTACCAATCTCTGCCTCCTCTTCCCCCAGTGTTTTATCTTACTTTTGTTGACTTGCTTTTCCTTCTTGGTTTTTGTTTTATCCCTGATTGTTCTTCTCCTCCTTCTTAGGTTTTGATTCGTTTTTCGTTCTCCCTACTCGATTCTTCCCCTTTCTCTCTTCTCCTATCTTCGCGTCCTTATTTCTCTCCTTTCCTTTTCTTACTGACTTTCCTCGAATTCCTTCTCTCATATCCTTTGATTCGTTCTCCATTGTTCTTCCTCTAACCTCCCTCTCTTCTTATTCTTTGAATCTTTCCCT
>NW_020870436.1:655920-658420 GCF_003789085.1 Penaeus vannamei | reverse complement strand
GTGGGGGGTTGGGGGGGAGGGGGGAGGGGGTGGGTGAGTGGGAGGGGGTGGGTGAGGGGAGAGAGAGGGAGGGGGTGAGGGAGGGGAGAAGAGGGAGGGGGTGAGTGAGGGGAGAGAGGGAAGGGGTGGGTGAGTGTGAGAAGGGGGGGGAGGGAGGAAGGGGAGGGGGGGAGAGAGAGGAAGAGGGGTGGGGCAGGGGTAAGAGACAGACCGTGTGAAGGGGAGAGGGGAGAAGGAGGGGAGAGAGAGAGAAAAAGGAAGTGAGGAGGGGGGGGAGGATGGCAAAGACTTACGGAGATAAAGGAACGTTAGAATGACGGATGGCGAGAGCTCTTCAGGAGACACGTTGGACCGCCGAGATAAAGTTATTTATAGTTGGAATATTGGAGATAAATCCCCAGCTGGGTTGCGCTGCATTTCGGGGAATATTCAGGTGGCGATGATTCGGAGTGCATTTACTCCCTCCCTCCCTCTCCCCCTCCCCTCCCTCCCTCAGTCATCATTTCATTCACTGACATTCAGATCCATTCACTCACTGACTCGACCCATTCAGTGATTCACTCGAATCCATTCACTGACTCACTCTCATTCATCTACTGACTCATTCGTTCACTGACTCGCTGTGATTCATTAATACATTCATTCATTCACTTACTCCTCCTGCTCCTCCTCCTCCTCCTCTTCCTCCCCATTGCAGTTTGTAGTGGTGACCGCAGCAGCGACAGATCCCAGGATTGTTTGTGTCGCGGGTGAAGTCTGTCGCCCGGAGGGAATGAATGGGGTGGATCGACGCCTGTGGGAACGGCCCTGGGGAATTTCCACTGGGGCGAAAGAGGCTTGGGGACTGGCACGAGGACGGGGAGGAGGGAAAGAAAGGCACAAGTGACAATCCAACATTAATGATAATAACACCGGCGACAACAATAGGTAACATCAACAATAACGGTTGCATCAAGCTTAAACAAACAATAACAAGCAGCAAATTTAACAACGACAGCAGCAGAAACAACGAGAAAAACATAGTCACATTATCAACAGCAAACACAAAACAGCAACAAACAAACCAAAACAACAATGGCACAACAGCAACAACAATAACCAAAACAAAAACAACTTAACAATGGCACAAAATAATAAGAACATCACAAATGGCCCAAGACAATCTATCTCTACGTATTAGGTTAAACGGACTACATCCTCCCTTCTTGTTGAACGAAATGGGATATTTAGCATAATTGCCTGTCCCTGGATTCCCCCTCCCCCCCTCGCCCCATATCAACATTTCACTTGTAAATTTACATAAGTGACGGAATCGGGTTTGTATAATCATTTCCTCCATTGTGTTACACGTTCGAAGCCGATGAACAGGAAACCCAGAGCGCTGTCTCTTCTTGATGCATTACTATGACGGGAACAAAATGAACAAATACCCAATGCCGACGAGAAAATGGGCGTTCCCGCTTTGACAATTCTTGTTACAAATGTATCTGCGCCAATGGCTCTGGCCAATACTCCTGCACTCAATATTCACCTTTTTCTTTGAAAAAAGGAAACGCTTTTCCTTTTTGGGAACGAGCCTTTTTTTTTTTACTACTGCTATCAATATTGACACTGTTATTTTTGTTATAAACATTATAATCACTATATGTTACTGACCATTACTACAACAGTATATTACAAATAATTAAAAATATTATCGAAAACCAACAGGAAAAGGGGTAAAGACGTGTGAGATATGTTCGTGTAATTGGCTTATGGTGACAGTTCTTGTGGACCATCTAAAGTAAAACAAATTACTTAAATTCAGCACACACAATGGGCAATGGCATGTGCACGTGCATGCCATGTCGGCAGTTTTCTCGTTAATAGATTGTTGCATTGGTATAACATTTCCATCACTATATGTCACTTACCAAACGTTGTTCATTGGTCCCATTACCATCATCTTTCATATCATGTCTAGTTATCAACATAATCACTTGACCATTGAATTGCTGATTTAAGCTGACTTACCACCTCTGGCGCAATAAATGAAATTGTATTCATACAGCGTGCTTTTTGACGATATTCACATCACTTAATCCACGTCTAATCATCTTTATCACACGCACACCTTAAAATTCATCTTCACATTATTGGCGGGTATCTATATTATATATGTACATATTGGCCGTGTCAATGGATATGTATAGTGGGTGCTTCTGTTTTACATTACAACACGCATGTGATATGCATGCTTGGCTTTGGGGCGAACGTGAAATTTTTGCTATATGGAATTGCGTGACACGTGGCTTGCGCCAATGGCTTTGCGGTGAATGGCTTTGGCTGGCTTGGCGTTGACTTGACATGGCGTTGCTAGGTGAGCGCTGATGGCTTGACGCTTGATGGCTTGGCGTGAGCGTGGCTTGACATGGCTTGGCGTGACGTGGCTTGACATGCTTGGCGTGACGGCTTGACATGGCTTGGGTGACGTGGCTTGACATGGCTTGGCGTGACGTGG
>NW_020870436.1:633420-638420 GCF_003789085.1 Penaeus vannamei | reverse complement strand
AATAGGTGTATATATATTATAATATATTAAAGGGTAGATACGTATATAGGTATTGTTTAGGGTATATTACAGGCTATATTTTATTTATATATGTATATGAATATTATAATAGGGTTATATACTATATAGATATATACATATATTCAATATATAATATTGTATATTATTTTATATATATTAATATATATATATTATATATAAGCTGTATATATATAATATTTTATACATTATCTATATCTATATCTATATCATATATCTATATCTATATCTGTAAATCTATTCTATCTATAGTCTATATATATATTTATACTATATATAGTATATATAGTATATATATCATATACCTATTATATAATATATAATATATTTTATTATATATATATATAACTATATATACTATATAGTGATATGTATGTAATATTATGTATGGTATATATATATATATATTAAGTAGTATATATTGGCATAATATGTATTATATTATAATATATATATATAGTATATATTCATACTAGTATATATATATTATATAAATATATATATAAATGAGATAGATAGATAGACACACACACACACATCACATATATATCATATTATATACTTATATGTATATTATAGCAGTAGATTAGATAGATGAATAGACTATAGATTATATACACATGACACATATATTGGCCTATTATATGCTATATGTATAGTATATTCCGTCTCGTTCCAATCCGTCCCCTCCCCTCGCCAACAGTAGATCATCACAAAGGCATCGATAGACTGCGGACATTATATTCTGTCTCCCGACGCGGAGGCTGCGCAGCGAGCCAAGGAAGGGGGCTGTTTCCTGCTTGGCCGGAGTGCGAGCCGAGAGCCGCTGTGCGCGTAGCCGTCTATTGCAGCGCCAAACTAACTCCCCCTGCGTGAAATCACCCAATTAAACTTCTCACAACTTTCCTCGCTCGATTGGCCTGGTGTGCGCTCGCCATTTTCTCGCGCGAGATGAAGCCGCAGCCTCCGACGCGTCACAAGGGGGTTTTGCCCTTCTTGCGGGTAAGACGAAGGGGAATTAGACGAACCGGCGGAGAGACAAACACAACGAGGGGGACAGACCTGCAGAGGTGGCTTGGAATTGAGAGATGCGGAAGAAAGATATACAATCGATGGATGATTGCCTATATATTATAGCATTTAATATGAGTATATATTTATATATATAGGTATATAGTATATATTATAATAATATATATATTATAGGCAGCCACACAACAAAGCACACACACACACACACACACACGACACATATATACTATGTAAATAATAGGGATTATTTATGATAAATATAATTATGTATGATATAGATAAAATAATAATATATATATAGTAATTTAGATATAATATATATATTATATATATATTATAGTATTAGGTATGTGTGGTGTGTGTGTGTGGTGTGTGTGTGTGTGTGTGTATGTATACGTAACATACATAATATATCTAATAGTATAATTATTCATTATATATATTATATACTTGTATATAATATATAATATATAATATATATTATATTATATAATATATATAGGTATATATATTTATATACAGTATATATACACCAATATATGTCTAAGATATATATTATTACTAGTATATATATATATATATTATATATAATATATATTATATATAGTATACATAATAACAGGTATATAACACACTGATACGAGGACGAGAATAAATAAGCACGGTCGAAGCAGGCACTCGTCCGGCATTATTGCTAATAAAGCAAGCAAAGCATCCGGAGTTGGTTAATTTAATTATGTTAGATGTATAGCGGTTGGTTGTGGGAAACGGGCGCTGTCGATGCTCGCTTTGGCCTGAAGTTCCCATTCGTTGCTCGGATTTTATGAAGGTTTGAGATTTGCAGTTGCAGTATAAAAAGATTCATAATCACTTTGTTCCGCGTTTTGCTTCCGTGAGTGTACATATTCGCACGCGCAGTTTTTTCGGCATGTTTACCTCATAAGTCCAGATTTAGCGATTCTGGCGATAAACGGTATCAGCTTAGATGTTCTTGCCTAAAATTCGAGATGAAAATGTCCCATTTAGTTATAGATATATAGAGATTAATTGCTGTTGGAAAGAGAGGAAGAAGATTTTGATGGGCATGCATACTTTTATACAATACATAGCATCATACGTATATATAACGGAATATATAAATGTTATATTATAAGTATATTAATATCCTATTTTGGGTATACCGTGTATATATAATATACAGTAAGGTATAGTACTATATGATAGTATATTATTATATTAGTATATTGTCTATATACAATAGGTGTACATATATAGTATATATCCATATACGCTATATATATAATATATATATATTTGTTATATATATATATATATATGTATATATATAGTTATATATATGGTTTACCATTACTATATATATAAGTATATATATACTACAGATTATAGTTATATGATATATAAATACGTATTTAATATATATATAGTCGTATTATATCATATACTATATTAGAGGGGTATTTATATATTATATAATATTATTCTATATATATGACCATTTGATATTTATATAGTTTAGTAGTTAATATAGTAATATATATAGGTGGGGAGAGGAGAGACAGAGAGAGACAGAGAGAAGGAAACAGTACAATATAGAGACAGACAGAAAGAAAGAGAGAGAGAGAGAAATTGTTACATGCTTGAATCTCATCCACCAAGTGCAAGAGGTTTGTTCATAAAAAATCCCAAAGTTCCGAGAGGCTCCGAACTGAAGTCGAAAGAACCTCAGCGGGATGAGCCTCCGCTGCTCGAGCCACTTGTCTCCTGCGCGGCCCAGATAGATGATAACAAGGAAGACCTTCGAGCTGATGGAAGAGGGAAGCGGGGGACGTATAAGGAGAGAAGAGGATGAGGTGGTGATTTTGATGATGAAAAAAACAATATGACCGTCGCGATGAAGAGGGTGATCATTATATAGGTAATAAAAAACGTCTGGAAATATAATGATTATGATTGGGTTTGTTAGTCGAGTAACTATTATATTGGTAGTGGCCTTCTTTCTGCCTCAACGGTTACCTATGTATTCTTCGAATTTTCTGTCTCAACGGTAAACACAACAGTAAACAGAGGTAAAAAGATAACCAGAAAATAATTCGATAATAAAAGGAAGACTAATGTCGCGTTAAAAAAAAAAAAAAATCTATGATCGATTCTGTGCCACTTGCAACTTACGTAATATTTTTTTGTCCTTTTCGCTCTTCTTCCCTTTGTTAGACCTCTTTCGGTCTGTGGCCTTTATGCTTAATCTTGCTCTCTATTTCTCCTTTTTCCGCGATCGTTCAAGGGCAACTAAGTTGTAATTATTCATTCTGTCTAAGTCTTCGGGTCACGATAAGTTCTTAGATTGTATCAAAGAAGTATGTTGATGCGAGTACGAGGATGGTCCTTTCCACCTTTCCCTGTTATGCTTGTCTCGAGCTTCTTCGCTCTGTAATGATTGGTCGTGGTAAGAGTCACCAAGTTATTATTGGTACTTGTCTAGCTCTTTTCATTTTTGTTTTATTGTTTTTTTCTTCTTCTTTTTCGCTTGGGGTGTTCGTCAATGCTTTTTATCATCTTGCTGTCAATGAAACGTGCAAGTTTTATATAGGCTTAACATTCTTTTCGGAGTTGAGACGACCATATTGCGGAGCTGAGTTATTGTTGGGTACTGGAATCACATGTGATGATATGTTTATAGATTTGTTGTATAGTAATTTATGATTTTAAGTGTAACGCCTAATGCTGTGTAAATAGTTGCATTTCAAGATGTTATCTAGTGTAGTATAGTTAGAGAGTAGAGAAGGGTCAGAGGGGAGTAGTAAGAAGAGATGCAGAATGGATAGGTAGGGAGGACGGAGCTTCTCATAGGATTTCGGTGTTTTTTAGGGATTAAAGAGAATACTGCTCGCGGTACTCAAAACTAGATAATTTTGAATATAAATGCTAATAAACAGTATAAATACTAAACTAGTGATAAAAGATACAAATTGATATAGCGGTATCAAGAGGATAGTTTAGCTGATCAGAATATGGATATATCGGTTAAAATTTTATAACTGCTAATTGATCGATAAATTGATAGTATAGAACATTTATGAACTAAAGTGCACGTATTGATTAATAAATGTTAGAGTAATGATAGTTATGATCTTTCTTAATAATAATAATATGATGGATATATATGCTCATAAGTCAAAAGAGCAGTCTTTTATCCGTATTGTCTAGCATAAGTTTAGGGTTGGTACTGATATGGCAGTTACGTCATCTTAGGGATTAGATTAGGATATTCGCGACATTGATTATGAGCTAATAACGAGAACAAAGTGTCTCGTAGATACGGCACAGTACGGTAGGAGGTACCGGAGGGTAATGTAGGCGTGTAGAAGGACTTGGGCGAGGGCCCAGTGGCATGTGATTCCTGCATTGAGCGAGATTACAATAGATTGGGGGAATGTCATGTGAGATGATCCGTCGGTGCTTTTATATCTCATGGGTGTGTTTTTATTTCGAATTGCTTTGTCCGGTATGTTACCCAACTTCTCATATGCTGTTAGTTTGTTATTTCCATAGCTTGTATGGTTAAACATGTTATTCTTGGGTACAGTGTTGTAAAGATAGACCATTTTTGATATCTGGGTATATGGTGAGTAGTAGCGGTTATAGTTATTGATATCCAATATACGTACGTTAATATACGCATGAGAATTTATCCAATAGATTAGGTCATAGGAAACTGCTATCTGGCAACTTCATTCTTAGCGAGTTAATCGCTGAATGCGTACTGATTCCTGTGGTCGCTGCAATTGAGTTGTGTTCGCTGTTGGTTTCCCGTTGTAGGCTGCTGGAAGAGCTAAATGAGAAGTGCTCTATAAGAGAGAGATTGAGATAGAGAGATCATTGTCGTAGTAGTATAAGAACTGGGCTATTAA
>NW_020870436.1:617063-619563 GCF_003789085.1 Penaeus vannamei | reverse complement strand
CGGGATTGCTACGACCCTCCATCCGCTCCCCCCGCCCCCTTCTTCCCCCCCTCCCCCTGCCCGTTTTGCACGCGTTTTAAGGAATAAAAGAATGGAGGAATCGGCAAAGAGTGGATCTTTAGGAAAAGGAATGACTTTTGGGGTTTAGGAAGAGAGGGAGAGAAAGGGAGAGATTGAGGAGAGAGAGAGGAGAGAGAGAGAGAGAGAGAGAGAGAGAGAGAGAGAGAGAGAGAGAGAGAGAGAGTCAGAGTTAGAGAGAGAAAGAGAAAGAGAGAGAAAAATATGAAATAAGAGAACAGAGAAAGCCCCCTCCTCCCCCCCCCCAAAAAAAAAAAAAAAAAAAAAAAACAGCGAACGAGCGAATCGAGAGAAAGCGAGAGAACCAGAATGAGGCGAAGGGAGGCCGCGTCTAAACCCGCGTCGCCCCGCCATTAAGATTATTGCAGCCTAATCAAATCCTAAGACCATGCGAATTAGCGCTGTTCATGCGTGTTCATTATTAAGGTTTTACATCCATCATAATTACTCTAATTCCGAGAGATATCATTTGGCCCACCCTCTCCCCACACCACACTTTGAGGGAGATTATCAGATTAATCCTGCAAATTATCATCTGGTGGCGAAATTACACAGTACACTCGCTCACCACCAGCGCCGTGCATGAAACCTGGCGGGAATTTATGTCCGCCCTCAAAACCACGAGCTTGAACGGGGTATCTCGGTTGGTCGCGTCGGGTCGGTAGGGCTGGATGTGGTTCGTGAGGTGCGACGCTAAGAGATTAAGAAAAAAAAGAAGTGCTACATTAAGATTAGTATTGATGGAAAGCCTCCTCCACCCCCACCCCCGCCTAAAGAAAAAATAAGTAAAAAAATAGATAGATTAAAAAGGAAGATATGTAAAGAAATAAAAATAAAGATAAGATAAAAAAGATAAAGGTATTTGCTCAGCTAAAATTAATATCGATGTGGAACCTCCCCTCCCCCCAAAAAAAAGGAAAAAATATAGATTAAAAAGGAAGATATGTAAAGAAATAAAAATAAAGATGAGATAAAAAAGATAAAGATAATATTTGCTTAGCTAAAATTAATATTGATATAGAGCGTAACCCCTCCCCCCCCCAAAAAAAAAAAAGATAAGGATAAAATTAAAAGAGAAACATAAAAAGAAGAAAAATAAAACAACTAAAATTAATAATAATGTAAAAACACAAAAGATCATACAAGGCGATTGTAAATAAAATCCGCCTTTTCTTCCCTTGCCTTTTCATCATCGACCTTCGGTTTCCTGCGAAGGCAAAAAGAATTTACATACGAAAGGACATACGACACTCGGACCTGTAAATATTCGCCCACGTTTCAGAGTCGGCTTTGGCTAAACGTGGGCGGCGTCGACGACTCGAATCGCCTTTCCGCTAACCCAGCCCCTTGCCCCCTCCCCTTCCCCCCTCCCCCTCCCGCCCTGTCTTTTTGCTTTCTGCTTGCTTGCTAGATAGGCACGCACACACACAAAAACACGCATATATTGTATAAAAAAAAAAATATATATATATATATATTATATATATATATATATATATATATATATATTATATATATATATATATATATATATATTATATATATATATATATATATATATATATATATATATATATACATAATACCGGATATTCGAAAATGCCAGATTTTTGAAATCAGGTATTTTTAATGGTTATATATGCTGTATATGTCTAACAAAAGTGATTACGTGCTCATCCCTTTAAAGGTCGATGTTCACGTTTTACCTGTCTTTTCTTTGCTGAATCCATCTGGGGACTACACAGCAACAAAGAAATGATGAGGAAGAATGAGCAGGAATCCCTGTTAGAATATGAAAGCAAGACCCAACAGCTGATTCTGGGTTACAGCGCCATCGAAACATAAACGTCGAGTCCATAAAACAGTAGCGCGTCAGTGCAGTAAATTTGGAACTGGAGTCTATGATCAATGCCGGAAATTTGAAGGAATCCGATTTTTGACGGCTGGATTTTTAAATGGCAACTTGTATACTTGGAGGCCCCATACATATATACATACACAAATGTATATGTGTGTGCGTTCACATACAAACACATATGTGTAAACATAGATACATGCATATATATATATATATATATATATATATATATATATATATATATATATATATGTGTGTGTGTGTGTGTGTGTGTGTGTGTGTGTGTGTGTATGTGTGTGTGTGTGTGTGTATTCATATATATATATATATATATATATATATATATATATATATATATATATAGGCCTCAGAAATTGAGGATTTCTGGTTCCTGATATCAGCGCTCCATCCCGCACTGCATGGCATGGTGATATAAGCACTCGCTGGAGGGCCCTCCAGAACTACAGGGTTTACCGGAATGCAGAGTTCTGTGGTACACACCACTGACTAGTTGTGGCTACTCTTCAGCTTCACTTTAAAACCCCCCGTTTCTCCACTGGTCAC
>NW_020870436.1:594563-602063 GCF_003789085.1 Penaeus vannamei | reverse complement strand
ATCTGTATATCTACACACACACACACACACACACACACACACACACACACACACACACACACATATATATTATATATATATATATATATATATATATATATATATATATATATAATATATATATATATATATATATATATAATATATATATATATATATATATATATATATATTATATATATATATATATATATATATATATATATATATATATATATATATATATATATATATATATATATATATATATATATATATATATATATATATATATATATATATATATATATATATATATATATATATATATATTATATATATATATATATATATATATATATATATATATATATATATATATATATATATATATATATATATATATATATATATATATATATATATATATATATATATATATAGAGAGAGAGAGAGAGGGGGGGGGGGTCTTCCAGACAAAACTGCAACGAGGAATAGCAAAAATAATGCAGCACGAGGAGGCAGCACCAGAGACAGACGACGCCTAAATTGCTCACCGGGTCGTCTTTGAAAAAAAAAAAAAAAAAAAATCCCACCCAAATTTCCTCGTCTTAAATTGCATTCAGGGAGCATCAGCATTTTTCCGCAGTAGCGTTTTTTAGGGAATAATTAAGAGTGAAGAGAGCAGACTCCCTCGCTCACACAATGGCTCATATTTTCGTTCGCGTGAAGAAGCAAACAGAAGCAGAGGCCGAAGAGTCAAAAAAAAAAAAAAAAAAAAAAAAAAAAAAAAAAGGACAAGGGAAAATTCACAGTTTTCTTTAATTCTTTTTTTCTGCTAATTCCTCTTCTTGGTCCTTCCCCTCTTCCTCCTCCTCCTTCTCCTCTTCCTTCCTTCCTTTCCCTCTCTCTTCTTACTGTCCCTGTCACCCCTATTCTCGGTTGGCTCGCTTGTCGTTATCTGAAATCGATGTTTGAAAAATTTCCATTTTCTCAAATATAATGTTTAGGTTACTATTTTTGAGTTATAAACAATTTCATCACTATTATTGTATATATATATATAATATATATATATATATATATATATATATATATATATATATATATATATATATATATATATATATATATATATATATATATATATATAAGAGAGAGAAGAGACAGAGAGAAAGTAATAATTATTACTATCACATTTATTGATAACGATGCAAGTGAAAAATAGATATCCACCATAGTTCTAGCAACGACAAAGGAAACATTGCTGTAGCGGCAGTTGCATGAACAGCCGCAGCAGCAAAAATGGTGTACTCTAGTAGGAATTCAAAGTAAAACTTTCACATCAGCACCAAATGGCCACTACTGCTGCCCTAAAAGAAGGGACCCCGTGCCTGGAGAGGGAGGGAATGGGGGGGGGTAATATCTTTTCCTTCCCACTTTTTGTACTTCCTCCCCTTCTTCTCTGTTTTCTCTCTCTCTTGTATTCCCTTTTCTCTTCTCCCCCTGTCTCTCCACCCCATTCCCTCCCTCAACCTCCTTCTCTTTACCTCCTCCCCCTTCTCTTTTGCCTTTTCCCTCTCTGTTCCTTGGTCCTCGCCTCCCCCCTTCCCTCCTCCCTTATAGGCTCTTTTCCCTCCTCTCTACCTTCCTTCTCTCGGACCTTCCCTCTCTCCCCTCTTCTTTCCTTACAGGCCCTTTATCCTTCTCTCTGTGTTCCTTACCCTACCCCCCTTCCTCCCTTACAAGTCCTTCTTCCTCTCTACGTTTCTTCTCCCGGCCCTTCCTCTCCCCCCACCCCTGTTCCTCTCTTACAGGTCCCTTACCCTTTTCTCTGTGTCCCTTCCTCCCTTACAGGTCCCTCTGCGATCTTCTCCGGACCTTCCCCTTCCCTTCCTCCTTAGAAGCCCTTACCCTCCTCTGTCCTTCCCTTCTCCCAGACCTTCCCCTTCCCTCTTCCTTCCTTTGCAGACCCCTTACCTTCCTCCTTTCCTACCTCACCTTTCTCCCTTACAAGCCCCCTACCCTCCTCTCTCCGTTCCTTCTCCAGGACCTTCCTCTTCCTTCTACCTCCCTTGCAAGCCTCTTACCCTCCTCTCTACCTTCCTTCTCCCAGACCTTCCCCTTCCCTCTTCCTTCCCTTGCAAGCCTCTTACCCTCCTCTCTCCGTTCCTTCTCCCAGACCCCCCCCCCTTCCCTTTTCCTTCCCTCACAGGCTGTGGAATTCACCGCCGCGTTGAATGCTTTTCGAGAGCACATTTGCCTCCGCTTGGCCTTGCATTTTTGTGTCAGCGGGTCTTACTTTTGCGTTATGCTTCCCTTTCGTTGGCTTGTGGGTATCTTCTGGCAGACCGTCTGGGGCGTACTGCTTGGGGGTGGGGTGGAGGGGGAGGGCGGAGGGAGGGGCGTTAGGAGGTAGCTAGGGTGAAGAGGATGTGGGAGGGGGTAGCGAGGAAAACAGTGGGAGGGAGAAAGAGAAACTGAGAGAGAGGGGAAGAAAATGGGATAGAGAAGAGAAAAGAAGAGAGATAAATAGATAGATTGAGTGAGTGAGAGAGATAGAGAGAGAATGAAAGAGAGAGAAATAAATGAAAGAGAGAGCGGAAGAAAGAATGTTTTGTGCTAAAATTACTGTGATCCGTGATGTTTAACGTTCATTTTGCATTCGTTTGTTCTTTTGTTCATGAAGCAGTGGAATGTAGATTGAACAAAACAAATACAAGCGCTTGAAACGATCATTTCAAGCATTAATGCTTATGGACACGAATATCTGAACAGAAACCTATTTTTACAGGTTTTATTGGGATTAGTTAATTTTTCATTTTTTTTTTTTTTTATTATTTTTTTTACGAGCACACAAATACAAGTGCATCCGCATAACCATACAAATGTATAAACAGCCGAATTATTAAATGAATACACGTACCGTCCTACAGACAAACTAAGAAAGCCTATATAGACACACGTACAAAAACCCACACAAACTCACAATCTCTCACCCATACAGACACACAAATAAATTAATATTGCCTATACATACACGCATATGACCAAACAAGCAAAGTCATGCAAACACACACAAACTCACAAAGACGTATACAGACAAATACATAAAAAACAGACAGGTACAAACATTAACACGCATACAGTTATCAAATACACACAACCACGCACTCAAAACTAAAAACACATATAAAAACAACCATACACTGACACACATATTCACCCATGCACAACCACACAAAAGCACATTCCTCGAAGGCTAACATTCACTCTCCTCACACACCCTCTTGCCTCACTCTACCTCACTTGTCACTCTCAAGATTCACTTCAGTAAGCATTGTTGTTGTGTTGACTTCACTGGCTTCGTCTCCTGCTCCCTCACCTGCGTCGATGGGATGGTTGGAGAAGAGGGAAGGGGGAGAAAAGGGGATGAGGGGAAGAGAGAGGAAGCAATACGAGGAGAGGAGTAATTGAGGGGAGAGGAGAGGGAAGTTATTGTGATCCGAGTTTAGGTGAATGAGGTTGCCAGGACGGGGTTAGGTGTTGAGGGAAAATCAAGGAAGGTTTTATAAAAAGTACAGGTGCTCTCGCACACACACATACATATACACACATAAGGACACACACACACACTCACTTTCCCTCCATTTGCCAGCGCCTCCCTCACCTTGACATCACCTCCCTGCCAGCACAAACCGCTGTGCCGACCATTCATGTGCGCCAGTGTTCGTGGACCTGAGCAAGGCGTTCGACCTGGCACACAACAGCATCGTCTCTGGGCTCCGCCAGGCCGTTTGCCTCCAGGACGCCACGTCCTCCCTCCTGCCGCTTTCTTGCGGTGTGCCCCAAGGGACCAATATTGGCCCCTCTGTTTCTTGGTCCTCATCAACGACTCCCTGCATGACGCCCGCACAGGTGGAAATACGTCGACGATTCCACATTCGCAGCAGCCGTCGACAACGCCCGCGCTGACCACCAGCCACTCCAAAACGCCCTCAGCAACCTCCTCGCTTGGACAAACGCCAACCACGTTACTGTTATCAAACAGAAGTCAGTTGCTATGCACTTTGATCTCTCCTCCACCCCCACCCCGCCCCCTTCACTCACTCTGGGAGACCACTCGCTGGACGGGGTGACCACCACCATGCTGCTCGGGGTCACCGTCGACAACGAGCTCTCACGGGGCCACCACGTCGCCGCCACGGTCAGATCAGCCTCGTACAGACTCTGCATGTCTCCGCAGATTGAAGTCACTTGGTCTTCCAAAATCGGAACCATCCACTATCTTCAAAAGTTCATACTCCCCAGACTCACCTGAGCATCCCCTGTATGGTCATCCAGCCTCAACAAGACACAGTTAAATAAGCTAGAAAAAGTCCAAAAGAGAGCAGTGAAAATGATCCTTGGACCCGAATACTGCAGCCATCACAACGCCCTCGGCACACTTGGCCTCCTAGCCCTAAAGGACCTCTTCACCTGAAACCTCCTCAAGTTCGGTGAACAGGTGTTGGTGCAGCCCCGCCCCCGCCACCTCTCCCGGCGACATGGCGGGCGGTGGCCCCGCCATGTCGCCCGCACCATAACAAGCTGCTCCCCGCTGTGGGCCGTCACAAAAATAGCCCTATTCCGGCAGTTGTAAAGCTTATCAACAACAAATAAAATGAATCCTTCTAGAGCTACATACGAAGTAAATAGAAGTTTGATAAACAATCTGTTTATTATACATACGTTTCTCAGCTACATTAGATTTTCACATCACGCGAATGCTCACTTCATGCCTGCACCTACTGTGTTTTTCCTCTCTGTATTTTTTCAGCCTTATGGCTGCCGGTATAAATAAACCGTAAAAAAATAAAAATAAAAACACACACACAAACAACCACAAACAGCAGATGTTCATTCATATATTTAAGAATAACTACATATTTTAATGAAATATGATCATATGCAAAGGAGAAAAAAGAAAATGAAAAGAAAAAATAGTATTGTATTTCGAATTTCCAGGTTCAAAGGGTTTCTCTTGACTCCAATATCTGAACCATTTAGGAAAAAGGGAAAGAAAAAGAAGAAAAAAGGGCGAGACAAAAAATCCAGTAAATATTATGCGAGTAATTTCACAATAGCACAAAACCGTATTTCGTGGAAACAAAACAAAAGGAAAAATTAAAGTGAATAAAAAGGCGAAAGGGGGAGTGAGGAAAAAAGGGAAAAAAACAAGAGAATCACAGTAGAAAACGAAAAAAAGGTAGAACGTGAAATAAAACTGAACAGGGAGAGAGGCATAGGGTGAAATGGCTAATGAGAAGAAGGAAGGGGAAAAATAAGAAAGTGAAAAGAGAATAAAGAAATGAAATCATGTTTTCGTATTAATTAGCGAGCATTGTTTGCAAAAGGGACCTTTGTCCACCGTTTTCCTTTTTACCCTTCCTCTCCTTCCCTCGTTTCATTGCTGCGGTTTCCTTCCAATTCGAGGGAAAGGCCAGAAGGAGAGAGAGAGAGGGAGGGAGAGAGAGAGAGAGAGAGAGAGAGAGAGAGAGAGAGAGAGAGAGAGAAGAGAGAGAGAGAGAGAGAGAGAGAGAGAGAGAGAGAGAGAGAGAGAGAGAGAGAGAGAGAGAGAGAGAGAGAGAGAGAGAGCGTGAAAACATTTATAGCTATCAAAGCGTATATGTTTAGTACATTATAAAAGAAAGAAAGAAAAAAAAAAAAAAAAAAGAAAAAAAAAAAAAAAAAATAAATATATAATATATGTGTGTGTGTGTGTGTGTGTGTGTGTGTGTGTGTGTGTGTGTGTGTGTGTGTGTGTGTATTCATATATATGTATGATATATATATATATATATATATATATATATATATATATATATATATATATATATATATATATATATATATATATATATATATATATATATAAAGAAAAAGTAATACATTTGATCATGTGATCAACATGCAAGATAGAAGAAAAGACCTTAGCCTTGACAGAGCTCGCGTCAGCACACCTTAACTGCTGCTGTGTCAGCGATGATAATGTGGCTGACGATGCAACGTGACTTAATTGCATTTATGTATATGATATGTTTTCGGTGAGATAGTATTACGTCTACATGCATAGCACATAACGCTTCAATGTGTACGTAGAAAATAAACAGAATATTATGTGATATTCATCAGCAGTTCAGCGCAATGATATATATCTAATGGTATATACGAAGACATATACATACTCAAACACACACACACACACATAATATGTATGTGTGTGTGTGTGTGTGTAGAATGAGAGAGATAGATAGATAGATAGAGAGAGAGAGAGAGAGAGAGAGAGAGAGAGAGAGAGAGAGAGAGAGAGAGAGAGAGAGAGAGAGAGAGAGAGAGAGAGAGAGAGAGAGAGAGAGAGAGAGAGAGAGAGAGAGAGAGAGGGAAAGAGAGAGTGAGAGAACTGACAAAACACTGTCGTCATAGGCAAAAGTCCTGATAGACAGAGTTGCCAGTTAGTCGTAAATCTTTTTATCAGGGAGACCCCAAGGTTGTCAACATACCGGCCTCTGAGTGAATTTTTCAGTCTTCTAAGGATGAGAGTCACTTCCAAAGGTCAACGTCACTTCTCCGGGTATTTTTATTCATTTCTTTTATTCATATCGGTCTCCTTTATAGATGTAAAATCAATAAAGTGATGATGACGATTTCAATAACATCGAGGAAATGGCATCAATGATAGTATCGAAAATTATCATTATTATAATGATACCCATAAAATAATGATAGGATTAATGCCATAAAACAAGATAGAAAATTACAAAATTGCTATAACGATAAGATTATGAATGAAATTGATAACATAAATCATTCTAGAAATAGAGATAACTATGGTGCTAATGATAACAATATCTCAAAACTAAGAACCTTGGCAATAGACAACCATAGAATCTACGTTCACATCTTTTCTGCATTGTGGAATCTCATTCATTGCGAATATTGCGAATACGTTGCAAACCTCACACAACCCCGCATTCGCAACGCCCGATTACAACTCATACTCCACAATTTATATCTAGATTCCGCCATCACCTTCCTTATCCTCGCTCCAGACATCATCACCCTCCTCATCACCCTCATCACCATCGCCATCAAACCTTCCTCCGCCTCCTCCCTCCTCCGCCGTGAGATCGACGCCGCGGAGTATCTCATAACCATAATCTTTTTCTACAAAAGACGAATTTCTTTTCTCGTTTTAAGAGTTTGAAGAGCCTTTCCCTCGTGATCCGGGCAGGTAATGAACACCGCGCCTTCCGTTGGGGCGCGCGAGGGGGGTTGAGGTCGTGAACTGTGCAGTGCATAAGAAAGGGCGCACGCGTGCATACATCTATACATCATCATTGCTATGATGCATAATCATCTATATGTATGTATTCATAACACACACACACACACACACACACACACACACACACACACACACACACTCACACACACACATATGTACTGTTTACATAAACAGAAATACATATGTATGTATGT
>NW_020870436.1:589563-592063 GCF_003789085.1 Penaeus vannamei | reverse complement strand
AAAGAGAGAGAGAGAGAGAGAGAGAGAGAGAGAGAGGAGTTGGACTGCTCACACAACGAACAACATCTATCTCCTTCATAAATAACAAAACAGATATGCACGGAGGCCGCTGAAGAAACCGCCAATGCATTCAACTACACTTACAGACAACCGGAAACTCAAAAAAAGAAGCAACATGGCCGTCTCCAAAAAAGAAAAGAAAAAAAAAAGCCTAATATAAGCAAGATTGAACCGAAATTAGCATTTGTTTGCGTTGCACTCTAATTGCGTAGATATTCATGCCCCCGTAATTACCGCAGAGACCGTCCGTTTTGGCGAACAAAGGACCAAATGAATTCCTTCTTCTATATTACGAATACACAATTTTCATTTTGGGAATTCTAACGACTCCCTAATACTGCTCGTTTCCCCTAAATGACCCAACCACTGATTAGAGCGGTTCGTGCTCGTTCAGACATCGCGGAGGAATACGTGTTGTCTACTGTCGCTGTCTTTGGAGGGTTTGAGAATCATGAAGAGATGCGCTCACACATTTGCAACTGTCTGCTTCTCTGTTTGTAAGGTCTGTTGGTCGTAGTGTTATACGTATGTTTGACTGCCTGCTTAACTGTCTGTTTTAGTATATATTATGTATGTATGTGTGTGTGTGCGTGTGTATATATATATATATATATAATATTATATATATATATATATATATTATATATTTTATATGTTGTGTGTGTGTGTGTGCGTGCGTGCGTGCGTGTGTGCGTGTGTGTAGTGTGTGTGTGTGTGTGTGTGTGTGTGTGTGTGTGTGTGTGTGTGTGTGTGTGTGTGTGTGTGTGTGTGTGTGTGTGTGTGTGTGTGTGTGTGTGTGTGTGTGTGTTGTGTGTGGTGTGTGTGTGTGTGTATGTGTGTGTGTGTGTGCGTGTGTTTGCGTTAGTGTGTGTCTGCATGCGCGCCCGTGAGCATGTATATATATGTATACATGCTTTATATTTTTTAACTCAGTAATTCCGCTAAATATTCCTTTCAGAAATCCTAATAATAACTCCCAAATAACAGAATTGATTCGCCGTGTATTGCGAAAAGAAGTGACTTCCTGTATCGAGTGATATTGATTTATTGTTTGAAAAGTTCAGCTCACGGGCTCGTCCAGGGCCAATACCCAGAGGAGAACAGAAAACGAGTTACCGCGTGTTGTTTGGGGGGACTCAGGTAAAGCCGGAAGAAGTCGGATGAAGCGCTGAATTCCTTGGTATTGTTGTTTGTTTTTCTTTTTTCTTTCTTATTGTTTACTTGTAATGGTAGGGACTTTCTCGTAGTAGCGATGAGGATTTTTTTGCTTTCATTTCTTTCTTCTATACCCCCCTCCTCTTCCTCCTCATTCTTCTTCTTCTTCCCCTAATCCTCCTCCTCCCCTCCTGCTGCTCCTCTTATTCCTTCTCCTCCTCTCCGCGCCCCCTCTCCTTACCCTCCTCTTCAAGCTCCTCTTGCTTCTTCGCCCCCTCCTCCTGTTTATTTTACTTCTTCTCCTTCTCCTCTCCCTCCCCTTCCTCTTCCTGTTTCTCTTACTCCTTCTCCTCTCACCTCCGTTTCCCCTCCCCTTCTCCTCAAGCTCTTCTCAGTTCTTCTTCCTCTCTCTCCACCTCAGTCTCCCCCCCACCTCCTCAAGTCATTTCTTCTCTTCCTCTCCCACCTCCGTCTTCCCCCCCCCCTCCTCCTCAAGCTCCTTCTCCCCCCCTCCTCCTCAACCCCCCCACCCCACCTCCTCCTCAAGCGTCTCTCATTCCTTCTCCTCCAACTCCTTCTCCTCCTTTCCTTTTATTCTTCTATTTTTTCGCTTTTTGAGAATAGCGATCAAGTAACTGTGATGACCGTGTATTTTTATGGGCCTGCTGCTATATGTTATTTTGTATGAGTGATAATTACCTGGATTTGTATCGACTTAATGATGATGACATGGCAATCAACATGCAATGACACGTTTATGATGAGCATTCTAATAATGACGATGCCGCATGATGTTGATGGCTGTGTTGCGAACATTTGCCTCTCTGACGAATATCGCACAGGTAATGATTGCAATAGAATAACAACAGTTGCAATGAAGACATGATGGGAACAGCCTGGTGGTATTAGATGCAAAAGGAAAAGAGAATATTTAGCACGCTGTGATGGTAATTGCTACTGTTGCAATTATGATTTCCCATGAGATGGATAACAGTCATGTAATTTTGTCATGCAGAATTATTTCCCACTACCACATGTAACGCTGCGTCACGATCCAATGTCAAGATAAGTACCTTTCCCTTGTCTGCGGAACTCACAAGAGGCACGGAGCATGGGGGGGGGGGGCACTCGCTTATGAGTCATGTGTTCCGCAACCATCTAACAAACAAAGGAAAAAAATACATTCGAACAAACACATATACAAAAACACAACACACACGCGCGCGCGCGCTAAGTCACACATACATAGTCCCACACACGCATACTTAGATTGTCCGTTAACAAG
>NW_020870436.1:579563-582063 GCF_003789085.1 Penaeus vannamei | reverse complement strand
GGCCCGACGAAGTACTCCTCCGCTAACCACAACCAATTACCTAATCCGAACGCCGTCTCCCCGCGCTCCTCCACGGACATCGGGAATGATAATCCCTCGAAAATGGCTTGATTGCAGGTCCATTTCCGCTCGCAATTCTATTATTTAAGGGGCTTTGTCGAAGGCTGATCAAGTTGTTCGATTGCAGAGCCGCTGGTGAAAGGGTTGGCCGGGTCCGGGACTTTCTATTGTTCTTTTTCCGGTTCATCGCGCTGGTCAACAACAGTTTCTCTTGATTAATTGCTTCCTTGGAGTATTGTGCCACGAGGTAGCTTTACATTTTCTTTAGTTTTATGTGGTAGAAAGGTTCCTATCTTGTCAATCATCTTTTTTTTTTTAGAATCTGATATAGTCCAGTCATGCTGCTCTTATGCTCGCATTCAAGCATCACTTTTATATTCTCTTTATCTCTTTGTAATTTTTCACCAATCGTGCTACTCTTCTTTGCGTACCTGACCAATCAGGTTCCATGTACGTTAATCTCTGACCAATCACATTTCCCAACTTCAAACGGACGATTCCTTAAGATTTCCTTTCGACCAATCACGTGACAGAATACGATCTGGCTTTCCCTTCCTCCAGCCAATCACGATTCAGAAGTCTCAATATCTCGAGTCACGTAACAAAGTCTTTTGAGCGAGGAAAGTAAACATGAACTTAACATCATGACACACGCAAACTCAAACAGAATATTCGCTCGCTCTCTGCCAACCTGTTGATAAACAATTTCCGCCGAAGAAGGGAAAGGAAGAAACAGGAATGCACGCTGCGTGATCCGTAAATAATTCAGTTATGCAAGTTTATGTATGTACTTACATGTACGAATACATTAAGTCATTCATTAATTTCTTCATTCATCCATTCATACATACATACATACATGCATGCATACATACATGCATGCATGTATACATACATACATACATATATATGTGAATGCATACATCGGTGCCCACACACACACACAGAGGCATGTTTTTGTGAGTGTGCTTGTATGCATATACATACATACACACACACACACACAAACACACACACACACACACACACACACACACACACACACACACACACACACACACAACACACACACACACACACACACACACACACACACACACATATACATATATGTACATATGTATATATACATATGTATATACATATATGTGCGTATACGTATATATTTTGGGAACCATCCTTTTTCCGTTTTCTTTCAGCCAATATGGGTTTATTGTGTTTCGTGAAAATCCAGGAAATGCTATTTTCTGTCCTTTCCGCCGCTGCGTCGCTTGAAATCGCCGACTTTCCCCCCGTTTCCGATCTACTGCAGAACGGTGGAAGTCAGTGTTTATTTTTGGGATGAAAAGTTATATTTATGTGGCGAATTTATCGTCCAGATATAGACAGGTGAACGTGTTATGTACACAAATGAACGCACACACATACAAACTCTTTCGCGCACACACACATGTATAGACATACATTGAGTCATACACACTCACACACGCAGATAACCCTAAGTAGACATACTGCTTTACGAACAAACACACATACATCCATCCATAAATAGGCATACAAATCCCAAAACACACACAAACACACACACACACACACACATTAACCCCCCAAACACAACACGCACACTCACCCACACAATATAGACATTCACCCCTCCCCCCTTTATAACACACACACATACTACGCAGTCTCTCTCTCTCTCTCTCTCTCTCTCTCTCTCTTCTCTCTCTTCTCTCTCTCTCTCTCTCTCTCTCTCTCTCTCTCTCTCTCTCTCTCTCCCTCTCTCCTCTATCTCTCTCTCTCTATATATACACACACACATCGACATTCAACCCCTCTTTATAACACACAACACACACATAACACACATATACACAAATATAGACATTCACCCCTCCCCCTTTATAACACACACACACACACACAACCCTCTTCTCTCTCTCTCTCTCATTCTCTCTCTCATATCACACACATAGACATTTAACCCCCCTCTTTATAACACAGGCACACACACATAAACACACATACACATAATAGACATTCACCCCCCCACTTTTATAACAGACACCAACACACACACACAAATATAGACATTCATCTCTCCCCCCCTTTATAACACACACACACACACACACACTTAGACATTCAATGCCCCTCTTTATAACACAGACACACACACACACACACACACACACACACACACATAAAAACTCATAAACATTTACCTCCCTCCTTTTTATAACACACACACACACACAGATAGACATTCACCCCCCACTTTTTAACACGCACACATATCACTCCCCCCCCCAACACATCAAACTCTCGCACCGGGACACATCTAAGCCCTAATCATAGCCACGCCCTTCATACCCGCATCCAGGGGCGGATAGTCAATACGAAGTAGAATATGCGGGCTATATTTATCTCCGTATTCCGT
>NW_020870436.1:559563-564563 GCF_003789085.1 Penaeus vannamei | reverse complement strand
TACTCCTTTATCGTCACTTATTCTATTTGAGGAACGGGGTTTTCTGAAACCTTCTGTGGAAATGTTAATGTCTCCTGAAACTGGGAGGAAAAATACGCGCGTCGTTGTCTTTATTTCATTGTTTGGTTGAAGGTTTGACACGTGTGTGGCTGGACATTCCGGGAAAATTTTCTCGGCAGAAAACATTTTTCCAATTGTTAATGCACTTCAAATGCAAACTGAACATAAATCTAAAAGCGTGATACACCCTTATATAATACTCTTAATCTTTATTTTATACTTTTACCGGCATTAACACCCCACACAACGCACACATACACACAGCCTCTACAAACACACACACAACAGACACATACAAACTCACACCCACAACACGACACCCGAACACCACACTCCACATCATCCACACAAAACACACACACACGACACATTCTCACACACATCAACACACAATTGCACGACAACACACCTATATAATAATATAAGTAATTATAGAAATACTTCTTATAATAGTATATATGTATAATATATATAAAAATATATTATATATTATATAGATATATATAATTAGAGAGATTAGAACTTATACTCACAAACATGACCACTATCATTATTAGTATATAATAATAATTTCATATTATAATAGTTTAATATATATAGATTAAAACATATATAATATAGATTATAATATACATATTAATAGTAATTTAGTAATATATATAGTAATAAAATAATAATATTATAATATTCATATAATTATAGTATAAATATATATATATAATTATATGATTAAAATAATAGTATTATAAAAAGCTAATAAATGTGTATAATGAATTAAATATTAGTACAACGCACTCCTGTGCCTCCCCCTCGATCGGCGGTGATTATAACTCCTCCCTTCAGTCCCTTATCAGTGCTGTGGGCCCTCTTATATATATAGTATATTGTATATGATAATAATTATACATGTTGTGTATGTTGTGTGTATTAATATACGTGTGGCGTGAGTGTGTGTGTGTGTTATATAGCATACATATACATATATATAGTAGAGACATATTATATAATACATACATATACTTAAGTCATAATTACATATCCGTAGGATAAGTATAGCTATAAGCAGTATATATATATATAAGTCATAAATATATAGTATATATATATATATAATTATATATATAATATATATATATATACGATACTAAGTTCATATTATATATATTATAGTTTATATACTACTATTATCATATATTATATATATATCTATCGATACATAATATATATATAGTCATATTAATAATATATATTAGTATACTATATATAATAGTATATATATTATTATTATAGTGTAAATAATATACTATAGTTAATAGAGTATTAATATATGCTACTATATATGTACTAATATATATATATATAATTAATGCCGATGATATATTATAGTATATTATATACACATACAATCAACACACACACACACACAACACACACACACACATCATATATATATATAATATATAATAATATATATCTTATCCATTATAGATATATCTATAATAGTATACCATATATATAGTAATAGATATAATACTAGATATTATATAGTTATATAGTTATATATATATATTACGTATAATATATACAATATAAAGTACGTTCTATATATATATATATTATATATATATATATTGAAATATATTATAGATAGGTATATATATAATAATAATAAATGTAATTATATATATATATATATATCTATATATTGTGGTGTGTTGGGTAGATGTATATGTATAATATATATAAATATATATAATATATATAAATAGTATATATATATTGAATGACATATACAATAATACTTTTCATATATAATATATAATATCTCATATTATAAATATAATATATAATATGACATATATATATATATGTGTATATGTATAGTATATATTATTATATATAATATATATATATAGTACTATACGATATATAACTTATAATATATGTATGTATATAATAATAATATATATATATATATAATATTGATAAATATATAAATATAGAACATCTTAGATAGAAATTATCACGATAACGCAGGTACTGGGTAACCATAATAATATGAATATATATACTATGTGTAAATATGTATTATATATGTTATGTATATATATAATCATATATATCTATATATATAATAATATATATATATACATATATTATATATTAATATATATAAATGTGCAAAAAGGCTGGCACCATCTTTCTTTCAACGTCTCTAGACGCACGGGTAACTAACCCAAGACTTTAATCGCATCATATCACAAATAAGACCATTAAGTGACTTTAATTAAATTGTGAGCCACGTGAGCGTAAGATTTCCTTTTCGGCGCTTTCATCACGACGCGTCACAGGAAATGGCGGGAAACGAGACTAAATTGACATTTTGTGTTCGATGTCGTAAGAAAAATATGTTTTTCATTAACCAAGAATGTATTTTACTTTTTGAAAAAAAATGGTATTCATTGTTTATTTTATTTCGGCCACTTTTTTTCTTCTAATCCCTTATTTTACAAACAAAAGCAACTGGAAATCTTTTCATTTCATGGATCTGAAAGCGGGACTAACAGTTGCGGCAATTCTCGCTAATTTTCAGCTGCCTCAGGTAGAATATCCCCCTATTTAGAGCTTTAAATGACATTTCCTCCCCAGCGTGTGACAGTAATATTACCAAGATCGCTAGAGTTTATGTAGACTTTAACGGGTTTAAGTTCATTTACGCAAAGGGGATTCTCTGCATTCAGGTCGCCATAGTTACTGATTTAAGACCGTTGTGAAAGAAAGAGAGAGAGAGAGAGAGAGAGAGAGAGAGAGAGAGAGAGGGAGAGAGAGAGGAGAGGGAGAGGAGTAGAGGAGAGAGAGAGAGAGAGAGAGGGAGAGGGAGAGGGGAGAGGAGAGAGCGGAGAGAGAGGGGAGAGGGAGGGAGAGGAGAGGGGAGGGGGAAGGGAGAGGAGAGGGAAGGGGAGGGAGGGAGAGGAGAGAGAGA
Organism: Penaeus vannamei; assembly: GCF_003789085.1. NCBI lineage: Eukaryota > Metazoa > Arthropoda > Malacostraca > Decapoda > Penaeidae > Penaeus > Penaeus vannamei. The sequence goes on along the minus strand of NW_020870436.1, from coordinate 561,520 downwards.
GAGAGGAGGAGAGAGAGAGAGAGAGGATGAGAGATGAGAGAGAAAGAGAGAGAGAGAGCGAGAGAGGGAGAGGGAGAGAGACAGGAGAGAGAGAGAGAGGAGGAGAGAGAGAGAAGAAGGAGGAAGAGGAGAGAGGAGGGGAGAGAGACGAGAAGGAAGACAGACGAGAACAGAAGACAAACAGACAGGACAGACAGAGAGATGAGCTAGCTTGCTGAGTAAAAGCAAAGTTGAAAGAACGAGAAGGATATACATGGAAAAGAGAGAGAAAAAAAAATCGGAAATGAAGACCGGAAAGAAAATAATAAAACGCGTTAGTGTTGGATTCTTCCAAGACTAAAAAACACTCATTTTTCACCTCGTTCACGCCACCATTACGACCGACGGGCTTATCATTTTGAACTACAGTAAATAAACCGAATTACATTAAAAAATAACTCGAAGCGAACGAAGCTGCGTCCGGAAAAGGGAGGAACGACGACCACCACTCCAGTCCGGCCGTTCCATATCACTAGCCTTGTTGTAGATGAAAATTTACGATGGAATGAATGCATAGAGCGTTGTATAAATTCCGGTAGCCAGTGTGTGCATTTGCATAAATAGATATCAGAGCCTGTATGTAGCCAACCACCCGTGCAAACATTTATAGCACATTGGGGCAGACAAAGTGTAACGAAATAAAAATATACATATAAATAGATAGATAAAGATTTTGAAATGTATATAGAAGGGATACATGCAACTATCCTCATGTACAAGTGATAGACAAATAGATTGAATAATCGATATAGAATATATGAGGCTATCTAGTATATCTAAGCTAGTCAACTTATAAATATCAGAAATTATATGTATACATAGAGAGAGCTCGAAAATGACTAAAAAGAATTTAAGTATATGGATGCACTATCCTGTATCATGCATTGTCATCTGCACTGTAGGCATATCTCTGCATTCATGAATTTACAACTCTCTAAACAGTAACAGATAGAGAACTGTCGGTTGCGTCATAGCTTAATGATATACAGACACTGTGTATGTAAATGTCAAAATTTTTTCCATCTCTCGATCGCTCTTGCTCTTTCAATCCCATCTTCTCTCTCTTCTCTCTTACTCAAACCTAAGTCTACCCTATTTACAAAGTACTGATTTGTAGCAAGTAGGTAAAGCTCGTTCATGAAGGAGTGAGCTTAGTACAGCATTTTATCCTACGATAGATTATCAACTGAACCATTGATTGAACGTACACTGACAGTACGCTTAGACACAACATAGCATATACAATGAGAGATACATACTAATACTTGCACTACCAGCAGATAGATAGTATACATACATAGGAAGCATGCCAGGTTATCGATACGATGCTTACATAGAGCTTTGATGCATGACGTAGATATCTACACACAAACAAGAGCCCAGACAGATGTGTGTATATAGATAGATAAGGTACATAGATATGACTATCTACTCTCTATCTATCTATCTACTATGTACCTATATATTAGAAGATATTTAGTATAATACATACATGAGAACCCCACACACTGGACCTCTGAGAAACCGCTCGATTAACGCCGGGAAGCAGCGCAAAGCAGCCAACTGCAGTCAGGGATTCTGGAGGATGTCTGGGCTTCTTGGCAGGATCAAGTAATTCAGGAGGACTTACGGGAGGAGTCACAAAAGGGTAGGAATGTCATGAAAGAAGCAGGAGTGTATATGTAAGTAGTGTTTACGTGTTAGCGTGTACGTGCGAGCGTGTTAGTGTCTGTATGATATATAAGTGGGTATACATATCTTACGTGCAGTGTGTGTGCGCTGTCGAATGTGCGCTGTATGTATCTATCTTCTGTGTGTATGTGTAGGAGATAAGAGGAGAAGGAGTTGAAGAGGATTAGTTGGGGAGGAGGAAAAAGAGGAGAGATGAAGAGGAAGAGGAAGAGATGTGAATGAGGGC
>NW_020870436.1:547063-549563 GCF_003789085.1 Penaeus vannamei | reverse complement strand
TTTCGCTTCCTTTCCCCGTCAGCCCCCCTCTCCTGCCCCCAACTCTCATCACTCCACTCACTCCCCCACCCTCCTATCACTCCACTCCCCACCTCTCCAATCCCTCCACTCCACTCCGCCCCTATTTCGCTTCCTTGTCCCCCGTCAGCCCCCCTCTTCTGCCCCCAACTCGTCATCACTCCACTCACTCCCCCACCCTCCTATCACTCCACTCCCCACCCTCCAATCCCTCCACTCCACTCCGCCCTATTTCGCTTCCTTGTCCCCCGTCAGCCCCCCCTCCCGCCCCAAACTCCAATCACCACTCCATTCACTCCCCCACGCCCCCTATTACTCCACTCCCCCCACTCCTGCAATCACTCCACTCCGACTCCAATTTAGGTTTCTTGTCCCCCGTCAGCCCCCTCTCCCGCCCCCAACTTCAATCATCACTCCACTCCCTCTCACTCCTCCAATCATTCCACTCCGACTCCAATTTCGTTCCTTCCTCCCCCCCCCCCCTCCGGCAGCGCCTCTCTTCCCACCCCGCCCTCCTCCCCACCCTCGCCCCTCCTCAGCGCCCCCTCCTCCCACCCTCGCCCCCTCCGTCGCCCCCTCCTCCCCTCGCCCCCTCCGTCAGCGCCCCCTCCTCCCACCCTCGCCCCTCCGTCAACGCCCCATCCCTCCCCCTCACCCCCACCTCCCGTCGGACCTCAGCAGCGCGTCCTCTCCTTCAGCGACTTTTGAGAACGTGTCAGAAGCCCTAAAGCGGATCTCTTCCTTCGAGGCATCTCCGCCGCCGCCGACCCGTCTGCTGTGGCTCCCGGCCCGAGAATCCGGGTCAGTGCCACGGGGGGATGGGTTGGCAGGGGTGAAGGGGGGTCACTAAAACTGGTGGGGGAGGGTCGCTAAACCTGGTGGGGGGGACGTATAAGGTCAAGTATATATGTAGGGGGGATGGCTGTGGGGGGGGGGGTCGCTAAACCAGGTGGGGGGACGTATATGGTCAAGTATATATGTATATGTACTTTTGCGTTTATATACGGGTATGCGGGATAAACGTTCATGCATAGGTATACAGTGTCTTAGTTATATACTCGCTCACACGTACTCATATGATCACATTTTCACTTTCACTTTTACTCTCACCCATTCCTTTCTCTTGCTCACCCATTCACTCACACATATTCGTGCTCTCACGCTCACTTTCACCTTTACTCACACACACTCACCCTCCGTTCCTTACCTCTCTCACTCACTCACTCAACGCACTCACCTCACTCACCTCACTCACTCTCTCTCGCCTCTACTCTCTCTCGTCTCTCTCTCTCTCCTCTCTCTTCTCTCTCTCTCTCTCTCTCCTCTCTCTCCCTCTCTCTCTCTCCTCTCTCTCTCTCTTCTCTCCCTCCCTCCCTTCCCTCCCTCCTCCCTCCCCTCCCTCTCTCTCTCTTTCACACACGCACATTACTTAGCCTCGAGAGCAGCACACACGCAAATGCTCACACTGCAGTGACCCGGAACGACCTAAATAGGGGACAGCAGCGCCCTCGGGAGATAGTGAAAGAGACAGGGAAGAGGGGGAGGGGGGGAAGGGGGGGGTGAAGGTAATGCAATAACAACGGCTACTTTGTATAATGAAGATCCCGGGTACTGTGAACTCCTCACCGTCGCCCGAGAAGAAAGGAAGACGCTACTTGTTATACTTTTAAAACACGGAGATATAAAGTTGATTTTTTTTCCCTTTATGACTATGCCGTTGTTTCGTCGCGAGAACGGATTTTCTTTGAGCGGGAAGAGAAATAACTTTGTCTCTTAAGTAACAGGGTTTCGTCTTAAGGAATTTTTATTCTCTCTTGGCTCGCAGTCTGTTTGTGAATGTTGCAACTTAATTAGGTCTTGCAAGATCTTTACTTTAGAATGCATATTTCTGATGAAAATTGGCTGACGCTGCAGTCATAAAAACAGGATAATTCGTAAGATATTAATGATAATTATAATGTTACCAACAGTGATAACATAATGTGTAATGAAAATGATAATAATAACAATAATGATGAGAAACAACAGCAATAACAATAATGGTGATGATGATAGGAATAATAATGATAGTAATGATAATAGCAATATGAATTACAATAATCATGAAAATAATATTAATGGAAACTATAACAATCATAACAGTAATGATAATGACAGTGTGAATAATAATTATAATGATGGTAATAGGATACTACTAATAACAACATCAATCCTAATGATAATAATGATAATGATAATTATAAAATGATGATAAGGGTGTTAAAAATGATAATAACAATAATTACAAAAAGTAATAATGACCAATAATAACAATGATAAAAATAAGAATACAGATAATTCTAGTAATAGCAATAATAATGATAATGGTAATAAAAATGAGAATAATAAAAGTAATAATAACAATAAATATAACTGATAATAAGAGTACTAACAATGGCAAAAATAACAACAGTGATGAAAAGATAATGACATAGATAATGAT
>NW_020870436.1:537063-542063 GCF_003789085.1 Penaeus vannamei | reverse complement strand
TCTATCTATCTCTCTTTACTTATCTATTTATTTATCAGTTCCACTCTCTCTCTCTCTCTCTCTCTCTCTCTCTCTCTCTCTCTCTCTCTCTCTCTCTCTCTCTCTCTCTCTCTCTCTCTCTCTCTCTCTCTCTCTTCCTCTCCTTCTCTCTTCTTTCCCTTCCATATCCCCTTTCTCTTTATGCTCGCTCGCACTCTCCTTCACTCTCATGTATGCCTCTTCCATCGCCCAATTTCCACTTCCGGCAACATCATATTCGACTTTTACCTTTCTCTACGTTTTATTACATCTTCTTTTGCCTTCCACCTTTTCGAATTTTCTCCTCGCACCATAGACTTGTCGCTTTCGTCTCGTCTCCTCTCTTTCTCTCTTTTACTTTTAGTTTTCGGTATCCATTTTCAACCTTCTTTCGTTCAACTCTTGTTCCTTCCCTTTATCAGCGTCCATTTTCTCTTCTTTGCCCCTTTTTCTGTTTTTTTTTTTCTGCTTTTCTTCCGGTCTTCTTCCTTCGTTCCCCTTAAAGCCCCTTCTTTATTATCATTATTTCATTAGCGGATTCTCCCCTACTTCCTATCGGCCTTTTTTTTTTGCCTCTTATTTATCTTTGACTGTTTTTATTCTCCTCTGCCTGAACTGGGATTTGTTCTGTCTTTCCGGACTTGTTTTCATTCCTTATACTATATTTTTGCATTTTTTCTTTGTTCTTTGTTTGTTCTTATTTGTTTTTTTTTCTACTTCTCTTTCTTTTATTAAAATCTTCCTAACTTTTCATTCCTATTCATCTTCTTTCCTTTCCCTCATTCGCCTTCTTTTTTATTTCAAATTCTGCTGCCTTCTCTTTCTCTTCCCACATATATTCTTATTCCATCTCCTCTCTCTTCTCCTTCCTTCTCTTCATTTTCTTCTTTTCTCTCCTCTTTGTTTTCTCCCTTCCCCTTCCATTTCCTATATCTCTTATTCCTCTTTCTGTAATTGCACCTTCTTCTCGTTCTTTCCCTCAACCTAATTTCCTTCTTACTCTACCTTCTTATCATCTTCCTCCACTCCATTTTCATCAGATTCCTCACTCTTTTCCTTTCCCTGGCTCCCCTCCTTCCACCTACTCTTCATCCTCCTCTTCTTTTTTTCTCTTCCTCTTCCACCTTCAGCTAATCTTCCTCTCCTACTTTTTCCTCCTCCTTCTCCTCCTCCACCTTCATCACAAATTCCTTCTTCTCCTGTTCCTCTTTCTTCTTCTCTTCCTCCACTTCCTCCCCACCCCATTCTTCCTCATCCTCCGCTTTCATCACATATTCCTTCTTGACCTGTTCCTCTTTCTTGTTCTCTTCATCCACTTTCTCTCCATCCACTTCTTCTTTTTCCTCCTCCTCTACCATTATCAAATATTCCTTCTCCTCCTGTTCCTCTTTCTTATTCTCTTCTCCATCACTCCCCCTTTCTTCCTCCTCTTCTCCCACTTCTCACATATTCCTTCTCCTCCTGTTCCTCTTCTTATTCTCTTCTCCACTCTCTCCACCTCTCTTCCTCCTCCTCCTCCTCCACCTTCATCACATATTCCTTCTCCTCCTGTTCCTCTTTCTTATTCTCTTCCTCCACTTCCTCCCCACCCCTTTCCTCCTCCTCCTCTCCTCCGCCACCTCATCACATATTCCTTCTCCTCCTTCCTCTTTTTATTCTCTCCTCCACTTCCTCCCACCCCTTTCTCCTCTCCTCCACTTTCATCACATATTCCCTTCTCCTGTTCCTCTTTCTTATTCGCTCCCTCCACTTCCTCCCCACCCTTTCTTCCTCCTTGCTCCTCCACCTCATCACATATTCCCTCTCCTCCTGTTCCTCTTTCTTATTCTCTCCTCCGCTCACTCCCCCACCCCTTTCTTCCTCCTCTCCTCCACCTTCATCACATATTCCTTCTCCTCCTGTTCCTCTTTCTTATTCTCTCCCTCCACTTCCTCCCCACCCCTTTCTTCCTCCTCCTCCTCCACTTTCATCACATATTCCTTCTCCTCCTGTTCCTCTTTTATTTCCTCTCCCTCCCCACCCTTTCTCTTCCTCCTCCTCCTCCTCCTCCGCCACCTTCATCACATATTCCTTCCCTCCTGTTCTCCTTCTTTATCTCTTCCTCCACTTCCTCCCCCCTTTCTTCCCTCCTCCTCCTTTCATCACATATTCCTTCTCCCTCCTGTTTCTTTCTTATTCTCTCCCTCCACCCTCCCCACCCCTTTCTTCTCCTGCTCCTCCACTTTCATCACATATTCCTTCTCCTCCTGTTCCTCTTTCTTATTCTCTTCCTCCACTTCCTCCCCACCCCTTTCTTCTCATCCTAACTCCTCCACCTTCATCACATATTCCTTCTCCTCCTGTTCCTTCTTTCTTATTCTTCTTCCTCCGCTCACCCCACCCTTTCTTCCTCATCCTCCGCCTCATTTCTCCCTCCCGTTTCCAGCAGGCATCTGAGGCTGACCAGCCCGGGGTCCTTCGCCATTCGCCAATAATCATTTGAGAGCAACGAGAGATTGTCTGTTGACCTTCCATTTCTTTTTCCTATTTTTTTAAGAGAAAGAAAAGGAGTAGGAGGGAGGGGGTGGGGAGAGGGAGGGAGATACGGGGAGACCAAAAGAGGGGCAAGGATCGGGGGGAGGAGAGGGGGGAAAGGGGTAAGGAGAGGGAGGGGCAAAACAAGAGGAAATTTATTGCTTGCGATGGAGCGTGCGAGCAGATGGCGGGCCAGAAGTCCTGCAGTGAGGTTAGGGATTGGATTCACTCGGCCGCGTCGCCAATCATCACCCTGACCTCGAGTCCAGTCAGGTCAGGTCGGGTCAGGGAGGCAGTCTGTGAAATGGAGGATCCAATCCGGAAATCCTCAGCGGAGATTAGGACTTCGAGTGTGGGCAAGGGTCACTAGACTGATGAGAGATGGAGAAGAGGAATACCCGAACTATGAATGGATAAATGCATACACATAGAAAAGGAGAAGAGACAGAGAGAGAGAGAGAGAGAGAGAGAGAGAGAGAGATAGATAGATAGAGAGAAGGAGATTAGAGAAGAGAGAGAGAGAGAGAAGAGAGAAGAGAGACAGACAGACATGGAGAAGAGAAGAGATAGAGATAGAGGGAAGAGAGAGAGAGAGGATGGGATAGATAATAGATAGATAGATAGAGAGGAGAGAGAGGAGAGAGAGGCCGAGTGTGATTAAAGGTAGAGAGGACTTCTGATTCCTAATAACCAGCTGACTGGGACCAGCAAAGACCGGAGAGCTCATGCAGTGCCATACCGGAAGTGGCGAGCTGCCACAAGCCACGCCACCAAAAAGCAAACACAGGCGGAGAGATTCCAAAGCCAGATAGCCGAGTGCGGTTGTAGCCAGCTTGAATCACGCAGGCTTTGATAAGGAGAGTTTAGACTCATTGCGATTTAACATGGGATTATCCTCGTTTAGATTAAGGCAAGATAAGCTTTAGGACGCTAAATTTGGCTCTCGGATTCCGGTTCCTCAAGACCCGCCCGGTCTCGGTTGACAAACAAAAGAGTCCAAAAGGAGTCCGAAAAGTCTAGAAAGCCATCTCGCAAAAGTTGGAGCGAGCGTCGCGGCGCGTGTCCAGGCCAAGGGAAGGGGAAGGCGTTGGGAAAATTCCCTCCTAAACCAGCGATTCGGAGGGAAATTCCCAACCCTCGGGCGCGACAGCAACGGCGGCCGCTGATTCCCCCGAACAAGATATGCGAGCGGCGGAAGGAGCGGCGGGCGGCGCGGGACGAGAGAACCTACGATCTATTTTGTTCTTTCTGGCTTCGTAAACAGACTGTAATGTCGTGAATCTAGGCAGTTCTTGTGCACTGGAGAAAAAAAAAAGTTGCCGGCAAAGGAACAACTTTTAGCAGAATATAAAATGACAGGTAACTGCAATAAAGTGGGAGATGCTCGATATTCCATTCGAGGTGCGGGAGCGTGTTTGCGGAGGAAAATTTCCGTCACATAAAAAGCCAGGGATGGCGAGGAATCTCTAAATTTATATACTGCACAAAGCCTCTTGCACACACACGGACAAACGCGCACATGCATGCATACAAACACAAATACAAACATCGACATATGCTGCGTGGAGACTGTAGATACTCATATTATATCGAAATGGATACATGCATGCATACATATGTAAGAGAGAGAGAGAGATAGAGAGAGAGAGAGAGAGAGAGAGAGAGAGAGAGAGAGAGAGAGAGAGAGAGAAGAGAGAGAGAGAGAGAGAGAGAGAGAGAGAGAGAGAGAGAGAGAGAGAAGAGAGAGAGAAGAGAGAGAGAGAGAGAGAGAGAGAGAGAGAGAGAGAGGAGAAAGAGACAGAGACAGAAGAAAAAGGAGACAAGACAGAGAAGGAGACAGAAAAAAGAAAAGAAAGTCTGAGAAGACAGTCTCTAAAGCAAATAACCATTCGCAGATAATCTCCGCTCTTCCTTTTCACTCCTTCTCTCATCTTCTTATCTTCTCCCCCCTCCCCCTCCCTCCACCCTCGTGCCCCCACCCCCTCTTACCCCTCCTCCCTCTGCAACGACCGAGCGAGCAAAGATCTTCTTGCATGAACGGCAGCGCGACACCGTGCAAGAAGCAACATCTTGCCCTTGCCCGCATCCTGGCCGTTCTTGCCTGTCCACTCGGTCAGCGGAGCGGGCTAATGGCCGGGGGGGGGGTGGCACGAGGGGGGGTGTAACGAGCAACTGATCCTCGTGTCTTGATTATGATTGCGGGGGAGGGAGGGTCCTAGGTAAGGGAGGGTAGGTAGGGGAGAGTATGTTGTAAAGGGGGGAGAGGGGAAGGAGGAAGTGAGGAGGGAGGGGAGGAAATAGGGTGGGGGGAGGGAGAAAGAGGGGTGGGAGGGAGGATGACGAAGGAAGAGGAGAGGGGGTGGAGGGAGAAGGAAATGGGGAGGGAGGGGACGAAAAGAGGGGGAGGGAGAAGAGGGGAGGGTAAGGGAGGGGATGTGACGAAGGAAGAGTGGAAGGGAAGGGAAGGT
>NW_020870436.1:519563-522063 GCF_003789085.1 Penaeus vannamei | reverse complement strand
AGAGAGAGAGAGAGAGAGAGAGAGAGAGAGAGAGAGAGATGTGAGAGACAGGCAGTCAGAGAAAGAGACAGACACACACACGCACAACGCCACACACACACACACACACACACACACACACACACACACACACACACACACACACACATATATATAACATATTAAAAAAAAAAAAATTTAAATGTATATATATGTACATGCATATATATCATATATATATATATATATATATATATATATATTATATATATATATATATATATATATATATATATATATATACATATATATATATATATATATATAATATATATATATATATAATATATATAATATATATAATATACATATATATATATATACATATTCTTACATATTCTGTAGAGTAGAAACCTCTCCATCCTAATCAAGAGTCGTCCCATTCTCCTTCCTCCAAAGCCCCGCAAGAAATCCTTCACAATTACCCCATATTTTCCGTCCTCACTCACACCCCATTCCCCGCACCCCACACCTACAATTCCACCCTACACACTCTAAACCCCCACAGCCCACAGCAACACCCCCTACACCCCCTGCACCCACACCCCCAGAGTCCCACAACCCACACCCCACACCCCAGAGTCCCACAACCCACAACCCCCACCCCAGAGCCCCACAACCCACACCCCACACCCCAGTCCCAAACCCACACCCCACACCCCAGAGTCCCACAACCCACACCCCCACACCCCAGAACAACCCACACCCACACCCTCAGAGTCCTACAACCCACACCCCAGGATCCCACAACCCACACCCCACCCCCACACCCCTCCAGAGTCCCAAAACCCACACCACACACCCGGAACCCACAACCCACACCTCACACCCCCAGAGTCCCACAAACCCACACACCCCTACACCCCCAGAGTCCCACAACCCTACACCCCCAGAGCCCCACACCCCACACCCCAGAGTCCCACAACCCACACACCCCTACACCCCGACAGTCCCACAATCCTACACCCCCATAAACCCCCCAACCCCCAGAGGAAGTATACAGTCCGGCCACAACCAAGTCGGCAGCTTCATTACTGTCGGACAAAATCCCTTGAAATACGAGGGCGGTGTAATGGGCGGGGGTCATTTAGGCGTGTGGGGCGGCGGGGACTGTGGGCGCCGCTTTATCATATTCATTTGTCTAGCTTCTCCCATTGTGAAGTTCGGTTGCCAGATCGGGTGGGTTTGTGGGCGTCTCTCCCGAGCTGGGGTGTCTGGTGGCGGCGTGGGCGAGGTTGCAGGTCCGGTGGCGGGCGCGGGGGAATGGGCGAATTTCCATGCGTGATAAATTCGCTCGTTTGTGGTCGTTTTATTTATTTATCTATCTATTTGTTTATTTGCATTTCATCCGTGTTTTGTTTTTTTGTTTTTTATTATTATATCTTTTTTTTTTTTTTTTTTCATTTCATCCGTGTTGTTATCGTTACTTCTCCGGTTATTCTTCTTCCTTCGTTTATTAAAAATTGACAGCTATTAATATTTCAATAGCAATAAATCCACACACACTATCTGGGGTGTTGCGACTCCTACCAAAATGTTTATCGAATTGTCTTTATGGTCTTTACTTGAATTTATATGAATAATAGCAGTAACAACGAAAAGAGCAGCTGCTGCTAGTACTATTATTACTATCACATGCTTCTACGCTCATACACATACAGACAGACACACACACACACACACACACACACACACACATATCCACCCCATTCCTTATCATATTTTCCCCTCTTTTAAATACAATTTTCGCTTTCCTTCTGTTTCTTTGGATCATTTGCTAGCAAATCTATACCGAAATATTTCCTTCGATAAGATATTCCATGCCCTTGACTGAGACTACATGATCATTACCTAGCCAGATTCTCCCTCCTCGTTCGCAATTCACTGCTCTTACTTCCCTCCTTAGTGTATTTCACCATTTACATACGTACATACAAACACGATATTATAGGGTAAATGATAAGTGCTTTGCATATGTTCTCGTCCTATCCTCGACTTTCTGTTCACTCTCCCTAGCTTTAAGTAACACTTCCTTCGCTCTTGACTGCATGGATATCGCGCATAAGAAAGTGTAAGGATACAAATGCCTTCGTTGTGATTCCGAAACGGGATAAGACGCCGCCTGGAAACGACTGCTTCTGGACTCTCAGAATGGAAACGAGTCGATGAGGGTCTCCCCTTCCTCGACCCTGCTATTATGAAGATGTTCCCTCACGCTGCAGCTCCCTTGGGCAGAGGGGAGAGAGAGGGAAGGTGGTGGGGGGAGGGGGGGGGAGCGGTGAAGGAACGGAGAGGAGGAAAGTGAGGAGAATTGAAGGGTGGGGTAGGGGGTAAGAGAAGGAGGGGAAATGGTTTAATAAAGGCAATTAAGTGATTATTATCATGAACAGATGCATGGTTTTGCCACCCCTTTTTTAATGAGGCTTCCATGTAGAGGGCGATATGGAATAAGAAAAGGGAA
>NW_020870436.1:452063-464563 GCF_003789085.1 Penaeus vannamei | reverse complement strand
ATGCTTTATTTTGTTGTTATTCTATTTCTTCCCTGTTGTTTTGTTCATCGTTATCATTGTAAATGTTATTATAATTATTATCCTTTTGGTAGATAACTAGATTCGTATTACTAGAGCACTAGAAACAAATTCATGACCTGTTCATGCACATTCCTTTCCAGGTGTCATGGATCAGGCACAGGGATCTGCACCTTTTAACCGTCGACCAGTATACTTACACGTCAGACCAGCGATTCCAGGTAAGGGATTTTTTTATGTATATTAAATTATGTACCAGTTAAGGCTACTTTAGATTCATCTTCGTATATATATTGTGAGTAAACCAATTTCTCTTGATTCATTTTCGTATATATATTGTAAGCGAAATTCTGGTTCGGTTTTGAACACGCATTACCGATAAGACTATTTTAGAATTGTTTATTTCATACATATATTTCCGATAAGGCAATTTCACGTACGCCTTTGTACACGTATGTCCGATAAGGCAATGCCTGGCTCTGACTTACTTCTGCACAACCTTCCTGATACGGTAAATTAGGATTCGATTTTGTACATAAATATCCGATGAGGCGAGTTCAGATTCATTATCGTCCGTGCATTCCCGGTAAAGAAGTTTCAAACTTTTTTTTTTTTTTTTTTTTTTTTTTTTTTACATTCCAGGCAAGGCTCATTTCGGTACAGCATTATATGTACGACTTTGTAACATGTACTCCAACAAATTATCACAGTATAGCAATTTCCTATTCGTTTTCGTACACACATTCCCGGGAAGGCAATTCCAGATTTCCTTCTCTACCGTATTCCTAGTATGGCAAATTGGGATTCGATTCTGTACATATATTCTCTGTAAGACAAGTTCAGATTCATTTTAGTACATACATTCCGTTAATTTCATTTACTTTTGCACATACATTCCAGATGGACAAATTCATAGTATTTTTCTTTTACATTATTATTTCTATTAATTATCATTGTTATTATTATAATTATCATCATTGTCATCATCACCACCACCATCATCATTATTTCATTATATTTTTATCATTATTCTTATTATTATCATTACCTTTATATTATTATTATCATTATCAATTATTATTATTATCATCGTCATCATTGTTAGTATCACTGTTATCATCATTATTATATTATCAAATCATTATTTCATTATCATCATTATCATTATCATCATTATCATTATCAATCATTTCATATATCATTATCATTATCATCATCATCATTATCATTATCATCATTATCATTATCATCATTATCATTACATCAATCATTATTATCATTATCATCATTATCATTATCATCATTATCATTATCATTATCATCATTATCATTATTTATCATCATTTATCATTATCATTATTATCATTATCATCATCATTATCCATCATCATCATTATCATTATCATCATTATCATCATTATCAATCATCATTATCATTATCATTATCATTATCATTAATCATTTATTATTATCATCATTATCATTATCATCATTATCATCATCATTATCATTATCATTATCATTATCATATTATCACATCATTATCATTATCATTATCATTATCATTATCATTATCATCATCATCATCATTATATCATTATCATTATCATCATTATCATCATTATCATTACCATCATATCATCGTCATTTCCCACCCCCGTTAAGGAAACCCGAACCCTCCTCCCGGCTCAGCAAACCAGGGTTCGGTTTCGTCGCACTTCCAGCCTCGAGAACCACCGGGCGCAGACACGTCGGCGCGCGCTGAAGAAACTTATTGCTTTTCTTCTTGGAACGAAGAGCGGAAGGAGGTTACGATGATAAATAAGGGATGCATAGCGATATATCGATTCCAAGATTATTAAGCTTCGCGGTTCCATGAGGTGGAAGCTACAGAGAAGAATGGGGGGGGGGAGGAGGAAGAGAATGGAATATGGTGAGAAGAATGTAAAGAAGAGAATATCAGGAGAAGAGAATATGGTAAGAAGGAAAATATAAAAAAAGACAATGTCACGAGAAGGGAATATGGAGAGACAAGAATATATAGAAAAGGGGAGAAGAGGAGCAAGAAAGAGGAAGAGAAGAGAATATGGTGAGAAGGAAATTATATAAAATGAAGAGAATGTCAGGGGAAGGGAATATGGAGAGAAAGGATAAAAAGAAGAGAATAAAAGGAGAAGGGGAACAAGAAGAAAAGGAAGAAGAGGAGGAGGGAATATGGAGAGAAAGGATAAAGAGAAGAGAATAAAAGGAGAACGGAAACAAGAAGAAAAGGAAGAAGAGGAGGAGGGAATATGGAGAGAAGGGACTATAAAAAGATAATGAAAGTAAAAAGGAATATGAAGAGAAGAGAATAAAAAGAGAAAGGGATGCGGAGAGAAGAGAATAAGAGAGGGGGATGCGGAAAGAAGGGAGTAATAAGAGAATGTAAGAGGAGACGGGAATAAGAAGAGAAGAGAATAAGAGGATGAAAGAAAACGAGAGAATCGATTGTAAAAGGGGAAGAGACAAAGGAGAAGGACCAAGGCAAGGACAAAAGGAAAAAGACAAAGAAGAAAGGAGAAAGGGTCAAAGGAAGAAGTTAAAAAATGTAAAAGAGAAGGAAAAGAAAGACGAAGATAAATAGAGGCAACAAAGATATAAATAAACGTATCGAAAACACGATAACTGGAATGGCTTTAGAAGCAACAGACGGGAAAGAAATTTAGAATAAAGAATAAAAGGAGTGACTAATAACAACAGCAAAGATAAGACTTACATAGAAAAAATAGATAAAAAAGAGTGGAGGCAAACGAAAATAAGAATAATAAGAAGAAATTAGCTCAATCCTTATTTTCACCTTCTCACCCATTTTTGGCGAAGGAGAGCAGAGGGAAGTAAAGACGAAAGACTCCACTTCGACTCATTATCCAGTGCAAGAATAGCACTTTCTTGAGTGTTAATAGCTCGCCGTGATGTTGCCAGACGCGGGTCATCTTGTTAAACTCGACCCAGGTGGGGGGAGGGGGGAGGAAGGGGATAAAAAGGTGTAATGCGCATTGGTGACCAGGATTTGAGACGTGAAGGAGAAGCGATAAAAGATGAGAAAAGTAGGGTAGAAGAGGACTTTTAAAAATATATATATTGCGGAAAAAGGGTTAGAAAAAAGGCAAGAATGAGTATCTACTGGTGAATTTTTATTACGACGATTAAACCCACAGATATGCGTGTTCTTTTGATGTTCCAAATGGCCCTCGTCTTACTTTATGTAGGGTCATTATGAGGTCAAAGTCAGTAACACTAGGTCATTAAGAACATAGAAAGAAAGAAAAGGCAGAGCGAGAGACAAACAGAGACAGAGAATGAGAAGACGGAAAGAGAGAGAGAGAGAGAGAAAGAGAGAGACAGAGACAGACAGACAGAGAGAGAGAGAGAGAGAGACAGACGTAGAGAGAGAGGGGGTGGGGGAAGAGAAAGAGAGAGAGAGAGGAAGAGAGAAGGGGGGGGGAAATAGAGAGAGAGAGAGAGAGAGAGAGAGAGAGAGAGAGAGAGAGAGAGAGAGAGAGAGAGAGAGAGAGAGAGAGAGAGAGAGAGAGAGAGACGGACAGAAATAGGGGAAGGTAGAACGGTTTGGAAGAATTGTCAATATGAAATGTCATTTGCAAAGAATGAAGAAAAATTGAATAGAAAAAAAGTGGCAGACGGAAAGATAGAAGTATGAACTGAAAAATAAAAATGAATGGATAGAACATATAGGCAAACACAATAACCATAGATATAGAAATAGACAGAAAAAAAAGAGAGAAATGCTAACATCATTCCACTCCATTCCTCACAGAAGTAGACAGACAGAAAAAGGGAAGAGAGAGAAGCGCTAACATCATTCCACTCCATTCCTCATTCTGCGCCTTCGGACGTTCCTCAAAGCCTCTTGATGAGAACGATAAGCCCGGGAAGCAGAGACGCGAAAATCCGAATCATTCACACGCTACGACTCTCGGATGACGTCACGCGGTGGGGGGTGTCTCGGGGTCCGGAGGAGAGGGGGGGTAGAGGAAGTAATGGGAAGGGGGGTGGGAGGCGAGGGTAGAGGAAGTAAGGGGGTCGGGGGGGGGGTTAGAGGAAGTAATGGGAGGGGGGTTAGAGGAAGTAAGGGGGGAAGTGAGGGGATGGGGGTAGTGGAAGAAGGGGGAGGGGGAATAAGGGGGAAGGGGGGAGAGGAAGTAAGGGGAGTGGTGGGGTACAGGATGTTAGGGGGTTGGGGGGTAGAAGAAGTAAACGGGGGGGGGAAGTTAAGGGGAGAGGGGGTAGAGATTAAGGGTAGGGGGGAGGTAGGAAGTAAGGGGAAGGGGGTGGAAGAAGAGAGGGAGGGGGAGGGGAGTAGCTCCGTCGCTTACAATACTGATGATGGTCTTAAGTTACGAGAGCTTTAAGGGGGGGGGGGCGAGGGTTGAAGGATTGGCGAGTGGGAGGAAGGTAGGAAGGAAGAATGGGAAGGGAAGATGGAAGGAAAGCGGGAGGAGGGAATGAAGGATGGAGGACAAGAGGGAGGAAGAAGGGAAGGACGGAGGGAGAGAGGAAGGGAGAGAGGGATGGGAAGGAGGGAAGGACTGAAGGAGGAAGGGATAGAGGGGAGGGAAGGAGGGAGGGATTGGATGATGGGTTGGAGTATGAAAGGGAGAGGGAAAGGAAAAAAGTAGGAAGGAGAGGGAGAGGTAGGAGAAGAATGGAGGGAGGGAGAGGAGAGAGGAGAGAGGTGGGAGAGATGGAGAGAGAAGTGGGAGGGAGAGAGGTGGGAGGGAGGGAGGAGAGGGGGAGGAGGGGGAGAGGGGAGGGGAGAGGGGGAGAGAGGAGAGAGGAGAGAGGAGAGAGAGAGAGAGAGAGAGAGAGTGACAGCTGCAATAAATTGTCGACAGACCTAGGGGAAAAAAACGAGAAAGAAGTATCAATATATAGACAGAAGAGAAGATATGGACCACCGGCGCCGCTTCTCGCACCCTTCTTCGGGAGTCGTCTGCGGTTGGGTCTTATGCCCCGCGGTGCTAAACACGATGTAATGGTGCAGTTGATGACGCAGTGAAACCTCCCATTTGTTATTCCTCCTCGGCCATAAGGGTTCCATTGCCCCCGTTCCTTCCTCATTGCTTCACTTCAGACCGTCCTCGCAAGTCCAATCGATTTCTGCAAATCTCTTCTTTGTCCTTTTTCCGGTTTTCGCATTTCTTCTTCTCCCTCAGTCCTTTTTGTTCCTTTTTTTCGATAGTCCTCTTCCTCACATTTTCCTCTTCTTTCTGCCTCAGTCATTTGTGTACCCTTTTTGTTCCTTTATTTCCGATAGTCCTCTTCCTCAACCCTTCCTCTTTTATTCTCTTTTTCTTAATCTTCCATCTCCAAAGTCTTTCCCCCTTCCTTCTCGCTTTTCCCTTTTATCCTCTGTTCTCTCGGTGCCACCTCCAGGATAACGACGGGGCGGCCTTCGTAATCAGCTGTAGTTAGGGGCCCGAGCGGTCTTCACGCGCGCCATCGGGTGGGGCACTTCGCTCGTTACCACGGAGTCGTTACTGCGTCCAAGAGGTGGTCGTTAATCATGGAGGTACGATGGGCACCGAGGGTAAAGGCACGGGGAAGGCGCGCCGGTCCCCGAGGTAGCAGGTGTCATAACTCTTTAGGCGAATTAGTCATAATTGCTCCGTTTAGGATAATTGGAAGTGGGAGGGATAACAAGCTGTTGTGTTATAATTATGGCCGAATTCGAGTTGGCGGATCGAAGGTGCTTGTGTAGCCTCCTTCCTCCTGTGGCTTCCTTAGCTCGGGGCGCAGCTTGAAGTGCTCGTAATGGTGAGCCAGACAGTCAGAACTGATCTGTTATGGATCTTAGTGTACTTTTAGGTACATTTCCAAGGCTTTCGAAGGGTATGTTGAAATACTATCATGAAAATGATGAAAAATATACCATCAGTGATCTTGGCCACAAGAGCTTTCTAAAAGTAAAATGAGAAATTATATATTCAAAAAGACATAAAAGGCACAGGTGTATTTATTTCATCATTGAGATTATACTTCCTAAATATATGGAAATTAATGCACTCGGATATGTATTATTAAATAAAAAACATGAATGGTTGATAAAGGCGTCCTCACTTGCCAAACCGGAATCGAGGTACAACCGTCCGCCATGTGCGTCCGCCGGCTACAGTTTCCGTGTGCCAGTGGGTAGTCCATGCCTAATAGCACTGAATCTCGTTCGTCATCCAGCTCTACACAAACTGTTTTATCTTCTTGAAAGTGATTCAATATACTACGATTACGTTATTTAAAAAAAATACTAGTGTCAGATACATGCTGTTTGGCCAAAATAGAAGAGAAGTTAATGGCCTTTGCCAGAGCGTCATGCGTAGCGTCGCCAGCGTACGGTACGCCAGCCCGGCGTAAATTGCGTACGCAGCACGACACCAAGTTTAATATGGGAAGTTTCAGACTTTGCCTACGCCGGGGTACGGAGAAAGCCAAGGCCGTCCAATTCCAGTATGGTTCTTGCGGATATCATGTTCACTTCTTTAATTTCTAAAGGGTCGAATAAGAATTGGAAATGATGAATATATAATAATAAAATAAATAACATATATATGTCCTTTTCCTGTTTCGTCGATGTTTTTTTACTGTGTGGACTCATTTAGTACTTTAATCCATCAGAGAGTATTTTTTACCACGAAATCAGCTAATGAAATGGATAACATCAGCTCACATCGAAGGTAATTCCTCCAATTCCGCAATAATTGGTCAGAGTGGAGTGGAAAGGGGGGAAGGGGGGCTTGTTATATTTTATTTAAGTCTATTTCATTGTCCTCTTCTCTTTAAGTCTCAGCACCTACATTATTTTTCCCTTTCTCTTCCCCCCTTTGTAAAAATTCTAAACCATCCAAGCTACTCTATCCACTCAATACTGTCGGGGTTTTCTCCCCTCATCAAATTAATTCCTTCATTGCGTAATCCTCTTTAAGCCCTCCCTCCCTTACAACCCCCCCCCCCCACCCTCTTGCCCCCGCCTTCCCCGAGCTGAAGACGTCCCACCGCAGCGACCTCGGAGGTCTTGAGTCTCCTCTTACGTCGGAATTCTTAATTAAATACATTAAAGTTTTAAAAAAAAAAGAAAAATGTGGAATTATGCGTGTATGTATATGTGTGTGTGCATGTTTATGTGCGTATCTATGTGCGTACGTATCTATGTTTTTATATATACATAAGTACGTACGAATGTATGTATGTTCGTAGATTTGTACGTGTGTGTGTGTGTGTGTTGTGTGTGTGTGTGTGTGTGTGTGTGTGTGTGTGGTGTGTGTGTGTGTATATATATATATATATATATATATATATATATATATATATATATATATATATATAACACATAAATAGTTATATATTCACATATACACATGCACACACACATTTAATGTGTGTGTGTGTGCAAATGCCTATATATATATATATATATATATATATATATATATATATATATATATATATATATATTTGTATGTGTATGTGTGTGTGTGTGTGTGTGTGTGTGTGTGGTGTGGTGTGTGTGTGTGTGTACAGACACACACACACACATGTATGTGTGTCTGTTTTTGTGCACGTTCTGTCATCGAATCGCGTTGTCCCTTCATTTGCTCATTCCCTTCCCCAAGCCTTTCTCCCGGCGGCCGAGGCTCGAGAGCGACGTAATCACTGCCTCGAGCTAATGTCTCTCGCTACTTTCGGAAACGATTAGCTTTTCGTCCTCCGAATGAGACGAATCCACGCTAGCTTCTCCTTCACTCGAGCCGAATGAGCAATTAGAAACCGTCTCCTTGAAAATCATTGGGAACTTCGGAACACTTTTTTCTCTCCCTCTCTCTCTTTTTTATATATTTTTTTGTTTTTGTTTTTGTTTTGTTTACTCCTTATTTTCCTTCCCTGAGGCGATGTACTCTCGCTTCTCCTTTTCCGGATCTCGGATTTCGAATTTCCGGATCTGGTCCATTACTTTTGTACTTTTTCTTGTTGTGCTTCTTCCTTTTCCTTCGGTTATGGATATCCATTTATCTATCAACACACACATACACATTTATATATGTGTTGTGTGTGTATGTGTCTGCATTTTATCTCTCTCTCTCTCTCTCTCTCTCTCCCTCTCTCTCTCTCTCTCTCTCTCTCTCTCTCTCTCTCTCTCTCTCTCTCTCTCTCTCTCTCTCTCTCTAGTCTGTGTCTTTCTTTCCCATATCCCCATTCTTACTCTCGATAAATTCCCTTTTCCGAGCTCACGGCCGCAGGCACTCCCCGTCTGCGCCCAGATGTTCCAGACAGACATAGATGTCAAGGCTAGATATTTAGTATCTGAGAATGCTTGTCTAGACATTAACCGTGCTGCGTGTTTATTTAGATAATTGCATGCCTAGATCGTTTAATCAGTTACACAAGGGATCTAATTAGTTAGATCCTTGGGGGTCTAGATAGTTACACACCTAATGTGTTGGGCAACTGCTTTCGAATTGCTTCCACATGCATGTAAGCTTGCTGAATCAAATTCGTTGGTCACGCCCACTGTAACACAAGCGAAATGTGAAGTTCCCCCTCGCCCTGCACTTTAAGATCCCGCGAGAGAAGCCCCACTTGCAGGCATCGAACGAAGTGCAGTCGAGGGCCTTGTAGGTCTATGCAAAGGACGGTCTTCAGCATCCATCAGACCGCAGAATGCGTTTATGATTTTTTCTCATTTTCCTTTTATCTTCACAGCCTTTTCTCTTCTTGAGGACGTCCTTGCGAGTCCTTAAGATAGGACAAAGGGCCTCTGGGCCGTTGTTCGGAGGCAAGTAATGCAGAGGACACTCCACCTGAAGACTTCCTTGTCTGGCTTGTCGTGGAAAGCCGTATATGGTCCTCTCTTTCCCACCGGCTTGTGTGCGTAGAGCTTGTAGGTGCTCCGGACGCATCTGGATCGCGGCCGATTAGCACAACGACGCCCGTCTCTTGTGCGCGTTCCAAAATACCCATTTGGAAAGTCGGATTCTGAAGGACTGCTTACAGAGGGGCAACTTTACCGCTGCGTAAATGGTACTTCCTTTTCGATATACTTAAACTATTCGAAACAAAGGTAAACTAGAGATGATTTCGCCTCAGTCACTGGCGGTTGAGACCTGCATCTCCTCCTGTCAGTTATTTGTTCTCTATTCAAGCTCACTTTCACCACGACAAACGCATATCTAGGACAGATAGGACTTCTCTCCGATCCTCCTCTCTAGGGAAGACTTTGCGGCAGACAATCCCAAGGCAACTAGGACATTTTCTCGGGCATTTTAGGAAATTTACTTTCGCGGAGAGGTCCCCCTCGACCCAGAGGGAAATTGCCGGATCTCCATCTGATACTCTCCCGACGGGGCTGGGAAATTACCGCGAAGCCCTAATGAGCAGGAGGCGGAGGGTTCAGTGCGCACGGCTGCTCGCACACGCACACGTGCACAAACAGACACTCCCTCACACACACATACGTGCATGCATACATACATATGCATGTATATGTGTGTGTGTGTGTACATACATACATACATACATACATACATACATATATACATATATATACATATATATATATATATATATATATATATATATATATATATATATATATATATATATATATATATATTATATATATATATATGTATATATATATATATATATATATATATATACATATGCATATATATATATATATATATATATATATATATATATATATATATATATATATATATATATAATATATATATATATATATATATATATATATATATCAATACATGTGTATGTATACACACACACACAAAACACACACACACACACAACACACACACACACACACACACACACACACACACACACACACACACACACACACACACACACACACATATTATATATATATATATATATATATATATATATATATATATATATATATATATTATATATATATGTATGTGTGCGTGTGTATATACATACATACATACATACATGCATTTATATATATATATATATATATATATATATATATATATATATATATATATATATATATATATAATATATATATATATATACACACATACATATATCTATATATAGGTATTTGCACACACACATATTCAATATGTGTGTGTGTGTGTGTGTGTGTGTGTGTGTGCTATATGTGAATATATATCTATTTATGTGCATATAATACAACACATATATATATATATATATATATATATATATATATATATATATATATATATATATATATATATATATATATATATATATATATATATATATATATATATATATATATATATATATATATATATATATATGTACACACACACACACACACACAGATATATATATATATATATATATATATATATATATATTATATATATATATATATATATATATATGCAAAAAATATACATACGCATGCACACATTTCTGGAAAGTGAAAACGGGCGGAAGCAAAGATATGGAGAGGAAGGTCCAAGGAAAATAGAAATAGGAAAACGAGAAAACTGGCATCTAAATCTTGGCTTACAAAGGAGTCTGGTGACATAGAATGAGATGCTGAAATGAGAGAGAAGGGAAGAGAAAGAGAGATAGGTAGATAGAGAGAGGAGGGAGGGAGGAGGAGAGAGAAGAGAGAGAGAGAGAGAGAGAGAGAGAGAGAGAGAGAGAGAGAGAGAGAGAGAGAGAGAGAGAGAGAGAGAGAGAATGAGAGGGAGAGAGAAAGAGAGAGAGAGAGGGAGAAAGAGAGAGAGAGACAGAGAAAGAGAGAAAGGAGAAAGACAGAGAACACACAGAGAGAGACAGAGAGCCAGAGATAGAGGGAGAAAGAAAGAGAGAGGAAGAGAACGAAAATCACACAACAGAACACAAATCCCAGCTCAGAAGCGTCGGAAGAAATCCCAAATCTGTGCTTAGGCCTCCGGTGCAAGAATATGGAAGCACAGAAGCAAGGAGACATGGAGAAACGGAGGGAGAAGGATAATCGAAAAATGGAGTGGAAACTGAGATAGGGAGCTGCTCTCCAGATGCCAAGGAAGATAGGGCCAGGGTCGGAAGTGCCTCAGAATGGGCACATTCAGGGGAGAGATGACAGGGTACGGAGAGAGCTAAGTGATAGGGAGAGAGAAGGAGAGATAATAGGGAAATCAGCAAGCGAAATTGGTTCCATTTTCTGTCCCGAAGTATCAGAATCCTCCGGTACAATTTCATCAAATTTGGCTAATAGTTTGAGCAATATTTCTTTGATATTACCTGTATAAATGCGATTTTCATTATCTCCTCTATTGTTATTATCACTGTTATCACACTGGTGCCACTGCCATTTAAGCAATGGTTGTTATTTCGATTTGATTACGCCATTATCATCAGATTCTTGGTCGTCATCTAGGACTGCGGGATTAAAGAGAGAAGAGAAGGGAGGAAAAGAATAGGGGAAGGAAAAGGAAGGCACAGAGAGAGCAGATACACACACGCACACACACACACACACACACGCAAACTCGTAACTGTACGGTCGCTCGTGTGTACTAAACATACTTTTATACAAACACAAATAGAACTCTATGCGAAAAAAGAGAGGTAGGCGTAGAACAAATAGACATAAAAGACTGTGTACATCGACAAGACCCAGAGAACAAAAACAAGAGGAGAAGAACAAGAGAGAAAAGAACAAACGAGCACGCGATTAGAACCCAAGAACGCTCTCCTTCCCAGACAACCGACAAATGAACACTGAGATATTAGCCCCAAAGGTGAACCAGGGATAAGATGAGAGCTAATGCCTTAAGACGACGCTTTCAAGAGTTTAAATAAAGACGAATGGTGAAGAGGCGACGGGTGAGAGGTGTGGGCGGGGGGGGGGGTAAAGGGGGAATGTGATAGAAGAGGAAGGGAATGAAGAGAGGAGGAGGTAAAGGGGGATTGAAGCCATAGTCGTGAGGTGAGGGGAGAGGAATGGGGTAAAAAGAAGGGAGAGAAATAATAGGGGAGGGGAGGGCAGAGGGGAGAGGAAGGGATTAGAGAGGAGGGGAGAAGATAATAGGAAAGGGAGGATAGAAGAGGAAGACGTTATAGGAAAATTTAGGGTAGGGGGTGAAGTAATAGGAAAAAGATGATATAGAGGAAGGGGTGAAGGAATAGGGAAAAAAAAAGTTTAGAAGGAAAGCAAGCGAATAGGACAAAGGAAGAGAAAAAGGGAATATAAAAAAAGAAAGAAAGACGAGATAAGAACGGAAGGGGTCGACGACGGGGCCCAGAAAGTACTGTCTGCCGGAGGGGCGCAAAATGGGTGAAAAATCTAGAGGCAAATGGGCGAGGGAGAGGCAGAGGGAGGAAAATGGACGAGGGAGAGAAGAGGGGAAAAGGGAGAGGAGAGGAGAGGAGAAAATGGACGAGGGGAGAGAGGAAAATGGACGAGGGAGAGG
>NW_020870436.1:439563-442063 GCF_003789085.1 Penaeus vannamei | reverse complement strand
CAGACACACATACACAAACACACGCACACACAGACACACATGCAAACACACACACACATACATACCCACACACACATATATATATCTACCATATGTATGTGTGAGTATGTTGTAAATAAAACTTCGAAAAGAGAGAGAGAGAGAGAGAAAAAAAAACGTATTCTGCTGCCTTTGGCCAAGAACGTAAAGTAGATATATGAACGGAAAGACCCTGGGCATATTTGTGTGTTCCTTTTTTTACTTCGTTGTTTTATCTACAATTTATATCCAATTACTTCATTCGCGTGTGCCAACGGATCTCAACTTCAGAAACACCTGGCTATTAAACTACCTCTTTGTTACGCGACCATATTTGTCTCTCGATCTATATTTCTTCCACCTTTTCTATCTACCTTCTACCTAGCTCTTCAGATATTCTCCTTGCTTCACTGTCTCCGAATCTGTGTAAATATACGTTCGGTAACGCCCACAGAACCCTGCAGATAAACACACAAACAGAGTATATTTGGCCGCATATCTGGCAAGGAAAACACACATTTCGTCCCGAGCCGATTAAGCCTGAGCGAATTGCAGACGATACAATCGAAAGTTCTTTGGGAGGAAAGAAACAAAATCTTTTATTCAAAGTTTGGTTGTTGTGCGCTATAAAAGGGCTTAGGACAGCCAGTCTATTTTCCAGATTCTTTTTTCTTTCTTCTTCTTCTTTTGTCCTTGTTTTCTACTCTTCATTAGTCTGTTTTCCAGATTCTTTTTTTTTATTTTTCTTCTTCTTTTCCTTTTTTTTCTTCTCATCATTAGTCTGTTTTCCAGATTTTTTTCTTTTCTTCTTTGTTTTTGTATTGTTCATCGGCCTATCTTCCATTTTTCTTGTTCTACTTTTTGTCTTTATTTTTCTACTCTTCATCAGTCTATTTTCTAGATTATTTTTCTTTCTTTCTCTTTCTACTTCTTTTGCTTATATTTTCTACTCTTCATCAGTCTATTTTTCAGATTCCCTTCTCTTTCTTCTTCTCTGCCTCCTTTCTCCAGTTCTTCATCAGCCTATTTTCCAAGCATTTTTTTCCTTCTTCCCATTTTCTGTTCTCTTTCACCTACTCCTCCCTCTTTTCACCCGTCTATCTTCCAGCCCCTTTCTTCCCCCTCCCTTTCTCTCTCCTTTTCTTCACCTTTCTCTATCGGGTCAACGGGAATTTCCATTTTCCTCATGAGACGTCAATCTTGATAACAATATTCGAGAAATCCGAAGCTGACGCCGACCCGAGTCCCTCTGAGTGCTCGAAACCTGAGTTATATTGACTACTCAGATTCCTTAGGATTTTCCTCCCGTGATATTCGCCAATGCGAGTGGACATGCGGGGTAGGGGGATTGGAGGAAGGGGGGGGGGTGAGAAGGGTTTAGGTGCAAGTTGAGATAGGGAAGGGAAAGTGTTGGGTGAATAAGGGAGGGGGTATTAGTTATAGGGGAGGGAGAGGGGGTTGGGGACAAGTTGAGCAGGGGAGGAATAGTGTTGGGGCGAATAAGGGGGGGTATTAGTTATAGGGGAGGGAGAGGGGGTTGGGTACAAGTTGAGACAGGGGAGGGAAAGTGTTGGGGGTGAATACGGGTGACAAGGCGATGCTCTGAAGTGCTAGGGTTATTAGTTGTAAGGGAGGGAGGTGGTTAGGTGCAAGTTGAGGAGTGGGGATTAAGTGTTTAGTAAAGTTGAGAAGGGGAGGAAAGTGTTGGGGGTGAATTGAGGGATAGGGAAGGGGGTTTGAGGGTTTGAGACAGGGGCATGCAAGGCGATGCTCTGAAGTGCCACGGGTTATTAGTTGTAAGGGAGGGAGAGGGGGTTAGCTGCAAGTTGAGAGAGGGGAGGGAAAGTGTTGGGGCGAATAAGGGAGGGGTATTAGTGATAGGGAAGGAGAGGTGGAGGGGAGGGCTTAGGTGCATATTGAGATAGGGAAGGAGTAAAGAAGAGGGAAAAAAGGAGGGGGTCGGATGAAAATTGAGATAAGGATGGGCAAAGAGGGGGGAGAGATAGGTAAGAAGAGGAGGGATAGAAGTAGGAGGAGGAGGAGGTCAGATACAAGTTGAAATGGGAAAGTGTATCCAAAATGGGGGGAGGGGGTTATATGCGAGTTGAGATGGGGCAATACGAGGGGAAAAAGAAAAGGAGGAAGATAAAAGGGGTGAGAATGAGGGACTAAAGGGATAGGAGAAATCAATGCGCGTCTATTTGTTTACCGTTTGTGTACAAATTTTAGTTCACTCCCGTTCTCAGGTATTCATCGTGTCCCATCTTCTGTCTTGTTTCCGGAGAGAGAGAGAGAGAGAGAGAGAGAGAGAGAGAAGAGAGAGAGAGAGAGAGAGAGAGAGAGAAGAGAGAGAGAGAGAGAGAGAGAGAGAGAGAGAGAGAGAGAGAGAGAGAGAGAGAGAGAGAGACAGAGAGGAGATAGAAGAGAGAGAGAGAGAGAGAGAGAGAGAGAGGTAGAAAGAGAGAAAGAGAGGAGAGAGTGT
>NW_020870436.1:401993-404493 GCF_003789085.1 Penaeus vannamei | reverse complement strand
ATATATATAATATATAAATTAATATATATATCGTATAATATGTATGTATATATATGGTAGTATGTTTGCATATGTATAGTTATATGTGTGCGTATGTATATATATAAATATAATATACTATAATATTTATTATATTATAATATATATTACTTGTACAGTATATACTATGATATGATTACATATATAGTAATATATTACCCTTGGGTAGCGTTATAGGTATAGGTATAGGTAATATCTTTGTTGTGCATAGAATAATATAATAACACTATACCTCCGCCCACTACCTGGTATATAGTATATAGTTATTGTAGTATACTAGTATAGTAGTGTAGTATGTATGTTTGGCATGGGAGGTTATTATTGTATATTGTATATATATATTATATATTATTATATATATATACTTATCTGCGCTTGGTAGTAGTTGTGTATATTTTGAATGGTCGATAAGTAATAAATATCACTAGGAGGGTATAGCCACTATAGTACTATAGGTATTCTATAGTATGATATATAAGTAGTTGTAAGTATATATAACAGTACCTATATTGATAGTGATATATATGATAGTATATACATGAGCACGAACTATAGTATAGTAGTATATATATAGTGCAAGGACATATTATAGTTCTTATATTATTAATAGTTATTTTTATTATTATTATTATTTTTATTTTTATTTAGTATGGTATATAATGTATATTAATATATTTTTTATGTATTTTTAGTACGATACATATATCATCTTATATACTATATTACATTATTACTAATACATATGCATCATTTATATTATTTTATTTAAAACATATATATATAGTATATATATAGTAGGGTAGGAATAATACATAATTATATAGTATTAGTATATA
Organism: Penaeus vannamei; assembly: GCF_003789085.1. NCBI lineage: Eukaryota > Metazoa > Arthropoda > Malacostraca > Decapoda > Penaeidae > Penaeus > Penaeus vannamei. Next base: position 403,618 of record NW_020870436.1, on the reverse strand, counting down.
TATAAAGGCAGTGGTTTATGTATTATATATTACATACATATATACATATTACATATATATATCATTATAATATATATTATATATATGTATATAGTTCTATATACTTAATAATCTTTAAATATATGGTACTATATATCATAGTGTTGTATATGTGTATTATTTTGTATAATATTATATTGATCTATATCATATACTAATTACTATTATAGTATCATTATATATAATAGGATATATAATTATATAAGGTATATATATATATTATGTATAGTAATATATATATGTATATATATATAATTACAGTTATATTAATAGTAGATGATGCTTTAATAGTATGTATATTATTATATATATATAGTAGTATAATATTGATATAATAGGATACGTATGTATATATATATATAGTATGTGTGATATTATATGTATGTATGTATATAATCTATCATATATATGTTATATATATATAGTATTATATATATATATATATATATAATATTATATATATTTATAATGGGCGTATAGATATGGGTTACTATATAGATGTCTATACACCGCACCCACGCTACACCACACATTATATACCACACCCACACACACAACATACACACGATGCCACACAAGCGAGTGTGGTGAGGGCTCACAACGTAAGGAATGAAGACTACAGGAGGGACACACAAGAGCAACACGAAAGCGCACACACACACACACGACCACACATATAGTATGTATAATACTAATGTATGCGTATGTATTTATATATATGTAGATATATATATATATATATAATGAGATATAAAAGGGGTTATTTTGATATTATAAGTTATATAGTATACTATATATATATGGAGTAGTTGTAGTATGATTGACTCGTGCCGGTAGAGTCTGTGTGTGTGTGTGTGTGTTGGTTTTTTTTTTTGTTTTTTTTTTTTTTTTAATGTTTTTATTTGTTTGTTTTTTTTTTTTTTTTTTTTTTTTTTGTTTTTTTTTATTTTTTTTTTTTTTTTTTTTTTTTTTTTTTTTTTTTTTTTTTTTTTTTTTTTTTTTTTTTTTTTTTTTTTTTTTTTTTTTTTTTTTTCTTTTTTTTTTTTTTTTTTTTTTTTTTTTTTTTTTTTTTTTTTTTTTTTTTTTTTTTTTTTTTTTTTTTTTTTTTTTTTTTTTTTTTTTTTTTTTTTTTTTTTTTTTTTTTTTTTTTTTTTTTTTTTTTTTTTTTTTTTTTTTTTTTTTTTTTTTTTTGGTGTGTGGTGTGGTGTGTGTGTGTGTGTGTGCTTTCAACACACACACAAACATTACAATAGCATATAATAGTAATGTACAAAGAGAGATATTCATTTTACATATATAACCATACATCATATATAGTGTTATATGATATATTAGTATTATATATATATATATAACTATATATGATATATATAGTAGATAGACATATATGTATATATTTAAGTATATAAGGTATATAGTTAGATACTATGAGTAATCTATAAGTATGATTATATTGTATCGTGCTCACTACGTATAGGTATATATATGTTCATATAATTAGATATATATATAATTAATATATATAATATATATATAATAATACTATATAATATATATATATGCTATATATATATATTTATATGTTG
>NW_020870436.1:386993-391993 GCF_003789085.1 Penaeus vannamei | reverse complement strand
ATGCATATGCACGACATTTATGTGACTATTGTTAAATCATTGTTTAAGTATGTATCATTGTATAGATGCTTTTGATAGCGAAATTTTGATAGCGAGAATATTCTCAGATAATGCATCCCTGACAAAAAAAACATCAGAAAGTTAAAGGGTGAAAGAAAGATGGAAAAAAAACGACAGAGGAAAAACAGCAGCAATTTTTTTTTCATAAAAAAGATAAACATTATCCACTTTCACGAGTAAGATATTTCCTTACCGGCCGCGGGTTAGAATAAGACGAAATGGGCTATGTGATATCATTATCACCGGATAAAGGGCAAATGATCCCAAGCTCTGACCATATTATGTTTCATGATAAGGTCTCCGGATATACCATCTCGTTTAATACAATATATCGTTCGTCATATGGTTGATAGTAACAAGCGGATGGCCTCTTAATGGTATAGAAGATCCGATACTCTAATATTCATAACGCCAACTCTCGGCACTTAAGAGTAACTATTATACCTTTGACTGAGTACGCAGGTTAGTAGGTATCAACTATCACATATGTATAGGATTCATGGACTTATTGTGGTTAAGTGTACGAACTCCTGGTGCTCAATAGAGACGCTCACAACCATATCTTGAATATATTCATTCTGAAGCAGTGAACAAAGCCTTGTTGTCTGGTTGCTTGATGAGCAGCGTTGGCGGCACAGTAGCACTAAATCTCTTGTTCAAAGTGGGTGCGTTTAGACCAAAGCAATCGACAAGTATTCGGTTGTATGAGCAGTTATGGAGAGCACGATGAATAATGTTCACTAGCGAGGATTGGGGTCCACATTACAATTGATTCATTACGTGTGCTGAGGGGTTGGTCTAGCTTTTCATTATCATAAGGAGCACGCGATAATCGCGGGACTGGAGTAGGTTGTGACATTAAGTTATACAAGTAAATTGGAGTTATTGGTATCATTATTGTTATCATTAAGATTTTATGTTTGTTATTGTTATGGAGACTAAGCAGGGAATTATAGTTAATTTATCATTGAAAGAGCAATTTATTGTGGGTTATCAGATTCAAGTTAATTTCATACATTGAATATTATTAGTCATATAGGAGATTATTATTAATTGAAGAAGAGAATCATTATATTACCTGTATTATATCATTATCATGTATTATATTATTATTATTATATAATTGATTGTTATAAGAGCAGTTATTGGATGTATTGGCTATTATATTTAAATCATGTATCTTGTTATTGGCTGAAGGAAGGGGAAATTGGGATCAATCGAGTAAGATAGTAGTTAAGTAGTTTTTTTTTAAGAGGTTAAAAAAATTTTTTCCCCTGTTATGTGGTTTAAAAAAGAAAATCTGATTTAAATTAAGATTACCGGCTAGTTAAATTGTGATAAAAATTGGAGGAATGATTTTTTTAATGAAAAATTTTTTATTAATTTTCATTATTAAAAATGTCAACATGGATATACGATCAATGATAATAGTTTGATAATGATATATGATTCATGATAATACTAATACTGATAATGATGGTGATGGTGACTATAATGATGATAACAATAGTAACATTAATGATGATTATGACAGAAATTGTAATAGTAATGATAATAATAAAAAAAAGAAATAATAGATATATGTGATTATAATCATTATTATGATAAAAAAATGATAATGATTAATAGAGTAAGAGAAAAAAATATATGGTAGTGAAATGAAAATGAATGAATGATATTATGAAAAATGTTGTGAAAAATGAAGGTATAGATAGAAAATAGAAGAGACGAAGTACGAGAAATGAGGATAGATGATGATTATAATGAAGGGATTAATACATTATACGCATTGATTATATGCTGATAGTATGGTAGTGTGATTATTTTTTGGGTGTATATCATTATTTCGATTATCATAATGGACACTTACTGGGAATCTATTTATTAATTGTATATTATTATATTCTTTGTGTACGGGGATTCGGTTAATTAATATCGATTATTGTTTTATGATATTGATAATCATCAGGTTTATCGAGTAATCATTTTCATTATTATTAGTGTTATTGATATTGGTTATTAATTACTATCTTCATGGCTATTATTTTGATTAATGCATTATTAAGGTAGGAGAAGGAGATTAGAAGAGCAGGGAAGAGGAGGAGAAGAGGAGAGAGAGGAGAGAGAGAAGAGAAGAGAGAGGATTTGATTATTATTATATTAGATTATTGTGTGATCTTCATAACATCACAGTTATCAGCAGCAGCATTACTATTATGTTTATCATTATCATTGTTATTACTATCTTTATCATAATTTTGATTTTTAACATTACTGATATTTTTGCACCTTTTATATTCATCCTATCTTTTATCATTATTATTACTACAAAAAAGAATGTGTGTGCGCGTGTGTGTGTGTGAGTGTGTGTTTGTTTATCTGTGTGCATAGTGTTTTTATTATACATATAATGGATATACATACAACGTCGCTACATGACCCAGAGTTCGCAAGGCTATCCTACCCCCTCTCCCTCTCCCCGCCGACGCCCGCATCAAACAAAATCCATTTTTGGATTTATCGGCCCGTCGCGAGAGAGACTGGAATAAAACGTCGCTGTGAATTGCGCTCGTGCCTGTCCTCGGCTGGAATTTTATTACCGAACAAACCTTGTATTACACTATATGAGTATGTATGAATTACCAATATATATACTATATTTGCGTGTGTGTTTATATATATATATACTATAATTAGCATAAGATATATAATATAATATATATATATAATATATATGGTAGTGTGTGTGTGTGGGTGCTGTGTAGATGGGTGTGTGTGTGTGCCTGTGTGTTGGGTGTGTGATCGTGCGGCCCTGGCCGATTAATGTGTGTGATGATTGATGCTTATAGACTTACATATATATATATCTATATATATTATAATATATACTCATAATAGTGCTCTAATACGGCTGTAGATAAGTATATAACTACTACTAGCTATATTGGTGTGCAGAATGCTGTCCGTGTTTTTCCGCATACTTTGTGTGTGGTGTGTGTGTGTCGTGTGAGTAGTAGTAGTGCGTGTGCGAGAAGGGCTGGTGTGATGTATTTAGTATAGACATACTATATATAACTATTAATATATATATACTATGTATCTATAAGCGTATACTCTCGGATATATCATAATATACTAGATATATCGAGCTATATATATCGTAATATAGTGATATGATATGATTATATATATGATAGCAATTATATATAAGTATATCACTATATAGGTATAATTAATATATCTATTACGTATAATAATACTAGCTGTATTATATTACTAATATTATATGATACTGATATTTACTATAAATTCTACTACTATGGTATATATAACACATAGTTAATATTTATATAATAGTTACAAGAAATATATAAGTGCGTACCTAAACTGATATAAACACTATGATCATTATGGTACTATCTCGTAGTATAAATCGATACCTATATATATACATTCAATGATATATAGCTATAGTAATAATAATATAGACACAGATAAATATAACAATAATACTAATAATATATATATATATATAAGCTTACATAGGTAATATTATATATATAGTAGCTATACAAGGATACTTACTAATATAATATATGTGTGTGTGTGTGTGTGTGTGTGTGTGTTGTGTGTGTGTTGTGTGCTCTGTGTGTGTTGTGTGTGTAGGTGTGTGTGTGTGTGTGTGTGTGTGATGCGTGATGTGTGTGTGTGTTGTGTGTGTGTGTGTGTGTGTGTGTGTGTGTGGTGTGTGTGTGTGTGTGCTGTGTTAGTGTTGTGGTGTTTGTATGTAGTATTAAGATAGATAGAGAAGAGAGAGGAGAGAGAACAGAGAGAGGAGAGAGAGAGAGAGAGAAGAGAGAGAAGAGACGAGAGAGAGAGAGAGATGTCTGGTATGTGTGGGCGTTTGCATAAGAGGAACACTTAAGTAAACAAGAAAAAATATTTTAGGTGGAATATTCGTACCCAATCCCACTTAGCAGGATAATCACCAATCCATGAAACGCACAAAAACACCTGGGCACCCGTATGAGTGATTTTTTTTTATGTGTGTGTGTGTGTGTGGTGTGTCTTGTGTAGCGTACGAGCGTGTGTAATGTTGTTTACATAGCTCTTTCATCTGTCCCACTCTACCTCAACGTGTGGGTGGCAATTCCTTCTTCAAACATATTCGTTCTTCGTGCAATCAGTCCCCAGAGGCTCTCTTCCGAGTAAACGAAGCTTCACCAATAATGAGGTCTTATTTTGGTTGTTAACAGATTTTATGGAAATTCAAGAAATTCCATTTTCTATGCTTAATATTTCTGTTCTTCTTGTAGGTCTCGGATATCTATAGGACGACAAATAGTTGCCTGAAGCCTTGTTATATCTCATTCTTCTCTTTTCTCATTCACTCATTTCCTTGCTTCGCTCCACCCAACAGGAAATCCATTACGACTCTGCTCGCGGGGGCGTGTCCGTGCTGACGGAGGCGGGCGAAGTGACCCGCTCCGCCCTCCTCATCCAAAAGGCCACGCGACAGGACGCCGGGAACTACACCTGTCAGCCCAAGGGCGCCGCCTCAGCCACCGCCTACGTCCATGTGCTCCACGGTAGGTGTGTGTGTGTGTGTGTGTGTGTGTGTGTGTGCGGTGCATGCAAGGCTATGTCTAAATTCGTTGATCTGGCGGTTTAAACATCTGCCAGTGTTTTATCCTGCGTGTTTTTCTGACTGTATGGAGGAGGCGGGGATGTGACCATGTGAAAGCACGATTTCATTTTTCAATCTCGCTTAGATATCGCCTCATCCTGTAGTTCCCGAAGTAGGAAACGAGCTAGTCTCAGGTGGGGTGTAGACCGTCTGCCAGAAAAGGAACTTTTGTACACGAAAGTGAAACTTTGAACCATCCTATACAAACGGCTACGGAATACAAATCATACTTCCTGAGATTACTTGCTGATTT
>NW_020870436.1:366993-371993 GCF_003789085.1 Penaeus vannamei | reverse complement strand
TACTTATATATTATATAATATATTATTATATATATATTATATGCATATATATATTTATATATTAATATATAATATATTTATATATTATATTATATATTGTATATATATATGCAATATATATATATATTATTATATATATATATATATATATATATATATATATATCACACATATCATATACACGCACGGGATACACAACACACACAACATATAACACACACAACACACCACACACCACACACCACACACAAACATACACACACACACTACACAAATATATATAAACTATATATATATAATAAGTATTATATATATATATATATATATATATATAATATAATATATAATATATATATATGTATGTATATATGTATGTATATTATATATATATATATATACATATATATATATATATATATTATATAATTTTGTCCTATAGCATATATATATAATATTATACATGGGCGTGGGTGAACGAGGACGTCCTTGAGCATAATTGTAAATAAGACCTTGCAGAACGAAGGACGTCGGACGAGTTTGCAATAAAATCCTCGAAGCTCTGTAGACAGATGCTCTCAGACCAGAGAACGACAGCCTCGTCGACAAGATCGCTTGTAAAATTGCTTGCTTGCATCACGCCCCATCTCCTGCCCATCCCTGGAAACGCGGTCTATTTTGGGACAGAAGGGACGCCCACCCCCACCGCCACTAGCCCATTCCCTCCAGCTTTCCTTCCTCCGTGCTCGTGTCTCGTTCTCTTGCGTTCTCTACTCCATTTCTATTCTTCGCTCTCTCCTACACCATTCCTCCCTCGCTACTCCACTTTACGTCCCTTTTTTTCTTTCTTTTTTTTCTTTTTTTCTTTTTTTTTTTGCGTACTCGTTTTCGGATTTCCAGTTACCTCAGCCATTTTGTTTCTCTCTCACCATCTCTTGGTTCATCTAATTCGTTCTAATTAATTCTCTCCTCCCCGTTGCCCAACATTCTCTACATCTTTACGTCAATATACCTGCCCTCCTTTATTGTCTATTCGCCCCTCCCCTCCCCTTTCACCCCACCCCAACCACCCCCACCTTACTATTACAATGCGTCGTCGAAATTGCCTAGCTGATAACACAGGCTGACAGTTCGACGAGTGGTGTGTAAGCAATCACGAAACAGTACAAGGAGGCTGGCGAGCAGATTGAGGGAAAGCGGAAGCGAGCAGGACGTCCGAGATTGTGCCCAGGAGGTCAGCCCGGGTCAAGCAAACATGCATACATTCAGGGTCCGGCGTGGAGGAGCGTCTCTCGCGCGTGACTGGGACGAGGTGTTTAGTGGTGGCAGTGGGGAGTGGGGGGGGGGGGGGGCCAGCGAAAAGTGTCAAGCGGTCCCTGGTCGAAGGGTGACAGCCTCTGGTTTGAGCTGCGTCGAGAGTCCCAGTGCCAGCGGGCGGATATGGCTTCCCGTAACAGGAAGTGCCTCCTATCGGGGCGTCACGCAACCGCGGAGAGAAACAAAACTGGAGCTCAGTGTCATCTAACAAAGATTCCGGTAGAGAGCGGAATTTGGTGACGTCGGAACGAGAGAATGGCGGCGCCATGTACTGGAAGTATCTGGTTCCGTCGATTCTGAATAGTTCCTGTAGCAGCGTCAGCATAATGCCGCTGTCAGGAAGCGCCAACACGGGAAATGCCCTCAGGACAAGTAACACCGGCGTCAGGCGCACGGCAGGTGGTGATTATGGCAGATGGTGCGACCGTCAGCTGGCTTCATTCCTCCCATTAATGGATCATATCCCTCTGGATATCACAGCTGTTATTGTTGTCTCTGCTATTCTCATCTCTTCGCCGGTGTGGATGAAGGATAATGATGCTATTAAAATTTGGGAGCGAGTGTGCTTGCGCGTGCCTGGTTTGGGGTAACGAATGTCTGCACATTCAAGCATTATTTAGCAACATAAGGCTATTATGAGAACCATCACAAGCGTTAGAATGGCCGCCACTACCTTCCTTTAAAGAGCTTTTTTCAACGGAATTCACGTAAAAGAGATCTACAAACAACGTTGCTATTTGTGTTTGTTGCATATCTTTTAACGGCCTCGGATTAGAGGTGGACGTGATGTATCTTCTTCTCTCTCTCTCTCTCTCTCTCTCTCTCTCTCTCTCTCTCTCTCTCTCTCTCTCTCTCTCTCTCTCTCTCTCTCTCTCTCTCTCTCTCTCTCTCTCTCTCTCTCTCTCTCTCTCTCTCTCTCTCTCTCTCTCTCTCTCTCTCTCTCTCTCTCTCTCTCTCTCTCTCTCTCTCTCTCTCTCTCTCTCTCTCTCTCTATATATATATATATATAATATATATATATATATATATATATTATGATGTATCCATACACATAACACACACACACACACACACACACACACCACACACACACACACACACACACACACACACACACACACACACACACACTATATATATAATTATAGATAGATAATAGATAGATATAGATAATAGATAGATAGATAGATAGATAGATAGATAGATAGCCAAGTATCATATGTAGATAAGACAATCACAGCATCCGGTTGACTAGAACCTAAACCGAATGTATTTTTCAAGGAATTCCTAGAAAATGGAATTAATCTAGAAGTTGTATAAGATGCTTTAGAGATTTCAGCCATTATTTTCCGTCTCATCTCAAAATAACTCTCGGATCTTAGCTCCCGCCACTCTCCCCCCCCCCCTACTCGTCTCTCCCTTCTCCCTCGTCCCTCTTCCTCGCTCTCACCCTGCCTTCCCCCCTCTCCCCTCCACACCCCTCTTCCTTTCCCCTCTCCCCTCCTCACCCCTCTTCTCTATCTTCTTCGCTCTCCCCCTCCCCCCCCTACCCCCTCTCTCCCCTTCGCTGTTCCATCTTCCCTCCTCACACCCCCTTCGCTCTCCACTCCACACCCCTCTTCTTTCCCCATCCTCTCTCCCCTCTCTCCCTCCTCATCAGTCTTCTCTCTCACCTCACTCCCCTCCCCCTCCCCCTTCTCTCTTCTCTCTCCTCTTCCCTTCGCTCTCCCGCCCTCCCCTCCTCACCGCTCTTCCCTCTCTCCTTTGCTCTCCCCTCCCCATTCTCCCCTTCTCCATCCACACCCCTCTCCCCTTCTCCCCTCCACACCCCTCTTCCCTCTCCCCTTCGCTGTCCCCTCACCTCTCCTCACTCCCTTTCCCTCTCTCTCTCTCCCTTTCCCCTTCTCCCCTTTCTCCTTCGCTCTCCCCCTCTCCTCCTCACCTCTCTTCCTCTCTCCTTCGTTCTCCCCTCCCCTCTCCCCCTCTCCCATCTCACTCTTCTCTCTCCCTTCTCCCCTCTTTCCTTCGCTCCCCCCCCTCTCCTCCTCACCTCTCTTTCCTCTCTCCTTCGTTCTCCCCTCCCCTTTCCCCTCTCCCCCTCCCCTTCTCTCTCCCTTCTCCCCTCTTCCCTTCGCTCTCCTTCCCTTCCGAAATGCCTCTGTTCAGCCTCTTTGCAAATTTCCCTAATCGGCTTTTTATGGGTTTCTCGCTGGGTCACATACGCAGCCTCATAAAGTCCTTGGTTATCGAGAGTCGAGAAAAGTGTTGGCATTTTCTCTGAGCTTGCCTAGTAGGGCCACTGGCAGGGGGTGGGGGGATGGGGGTGGAGGATGGGGAGGGGGGGATGGTGGGGTGATGGGGGGGGATGGGGATGGGGGGATGGGGGAGGGAGGGGGAGGGGGGGTTGGCGCAGGAGGTTGGGGGGAAATGGAAGGGGGGGGGGAGGCTCATCGTTGGGGTATCTGATTTTCCGACTTCAATGTAGGAATTTTATGCTTTTGTTTATTTGCTCTCCTTTTCTTTTTTTTTTTTTTTTTTTTTTTTTTTTTTTTTTTTTAGGCTTTATGTTTTATGACTGTTTCTTTTTTCGATTTCGACCTTTGATTTTTTAACCCTTGGTTCTAATATTTTAAAATGCACTTTGTATTTCCCCCAGGCTGAATAATGCGTTTTGCTGACCGGAATATGAAAGCTAGAATTGAATTATGAATTCTGGAGGTGTTGTCTCACGAAATTATATTTTTCCATTTTTCTTTCTCTTTTTGTGTTCCACTGGCTAACGCAATCATACACTCAGTCGTATTTATTCCCTCACTTACACGCATACACACATGTGCGTTCACCCACATGCGCACAGGCTAATGAACTCATGTAAACAAAAGAATGCACACTCAAGCAAACATGTTCACAAACAATTGTTTTGCGAAACACCGCATACTAACAAATATGTTAATTAGAACATGATAACAGATTAAACATATGAAAAGGCACACTCAGAGTTACAATTACACACAAACACACACCTATAGCCACACACAGACACACACTTATAGACGCACCTCCCACCTAACCCCTCAAATACACACATGAACATTCCCCTACACACGCAAACATACACACACACGCATACACACACACACACACACACACACACACACACACAACACACACACACACACACACACACACACACACATACACACATACACACACACACACACATGCAAACACACACACACACACACCTTTTAGCTTTTACTTTCGTTTTTTCTATCGTAATTTCTCATATCATTCTTCTTACAGTGTATTTCTTTACCCTGTCAATAATGATTATATTCATTCTTTATATTAATAAGATATCATTGTCTCCTCAGAATGAAATATGATAATGAGAGTTTTGATTAATAACAAATTAGAATGTGATGAGGATGACAATGATATAACAATAATGATAATAAATAATGATACTAATTCTAATGATAATAACAACAACATAAAATAAATGATAATGTTACTGATAATGATAAAATAATAATAATAATAATAATAATAATAATTAATAATAATAATAATAATAATAATATAATTGAATAATAATAATAATAATAATAATAGTAATAATAATAATAATAATAATATAACATAATAATAATGAAATAATAATAATAAATAATAATAATTAAATA
>NW_020870436.1:356993-361993 GCF_003789085.1 Penaeus vannamei | reverse complement strand
CAGAATTCATGTTAGACTCCGTACACAGTACCACAGAACGGCTCACCGCATGCTTGGCCGTACGTCAAGCCAAAGGCGATGGGATCCGCAAAGTCTGGTTCGTTCGGATTGTAGGCTTTCGTCCTGATTGGTTAGCAGATCTGCCAATCTGACGCTGTATCTAACTCTGCTTTCAGCAAACTGAGGCAAAGTTGTTTAATTTGTTCTATAACTATCGTCGTATGTTTCAATCTCGGATCCGCTAATACACGTCACGTAATGTTTCAATCTCGGATCGCGTCTTAATTTTTTTTTAGCGGGCTGAGTTTTAGAGATCAATGCCTATTGGGACACACCCGACATTAGGAGAATTATAAATCTGCATTTGAATTTTTGATTGATTATGTTACTCGCTCTTATATAATTAGTCCCTCCGGAGGATCCCCATATTAATCTGTAGCAGCTGAGTATAGAATTCATAGTAGGAGGGATGTTGAGGCGAGGTAATATATAACGTACCTGTACTAAAGTTATAGGATCACCTATATATTACTTAGTAGAGATATTGCATCTCGCTAGTTGCCCTGTCCAAAGTTAATTTACTTTAGAGGGATATGAGTCTACTCTGCATATACAATTTCACAATCGGGTGGTCGGAAAGTGAGTGGCAGTCATCTGAGGGTGCGGAACATATAAGCTTCTTCTATATCTATCTACACTATATATTCTGGCACCATTTAACTCCTCCTAGTATTTATTTTATTTTTTCTACTCATTTATCTATCAGATTCTTATATATTATATTATTATCACTATTCTCTTCCCCCTACTATACTCTACCATATATATATATTGCATTCTCATATCCAATAATATATTCAGTATTCATCTCATATAGATAATCTATGCTCACTTTCTCTGGAGTGCTCTCGCCTGTGTGTGTGACTGTGTCTGTGTGTCGTGTGGTGTGATTGGTCGTGTGTGTTGTCTGTGGACGTGGTGGTTGTGTGTTCGGTCAAGAGTCGGGTGCGTGCGCGTCTCATGTTGCTGTGTGTGTGTATCAATACTATGTTCGTGTCTGTCTGTTCGTGTGTATTTATGAAAATTCATCTCTCTCTCTCTCTCGTCGATTTATCACTCTCCATACTCTCTATCACACACACTCACACCTCACTCATTTAAATTATTCTCTGCACCACAACAGTATACTCATATCTCCCTCTATACTCTCTATATCTTCTCATATATATATACTATATATCTCTTTAATCTTCGTACTATACTCTTTACGACAGTATATGAGATGCAGAGGAGAGTATCGATCGTAACGTCAGAAGACTGTGCTACATAGAGAGTAGACGAGATGGCTCCACCTATCTTCAGTCATCTACTTAATAATTCATACGCATAATGCATATATCTTATGTAATATTCGTTACTCATATCTCTCCTCTACTTTCATATCTGTCCATGCACATTAACCGCTACCTCTCCTCTCTCCTAAACTATAATAATTAGAATGTGCTCATATCTCCCCTCCCTATGTACCCTACCACTATCTCTGTTTGCCTCGTATATCACTTGCCTCTAACAGTATATACATGCTACGTCATACAATAATACACACACTACTAACTCTCAACACGCATATACTATATATCATTACTTACTATATAATACTCTTAACTTATACAGTACTACAATATATACATAGCATACATATATATATATATATAATATATATAATAATATTTATATAAGTGTACATATGGCGCGCATGCACGCGTAGGTCTGTTGTAACGTACTGTGTGTGTGTGGCTATGATACACTGCTATGTGATACTGCTTATGAGTATTCATTCCTTATTGTCTCTATCTTAACCTCTATATTAGTTTTGGTGCCCCAACACAGCACAATATACCCTTTGTATGTATAATAGTATACAAATGCAGTGTATATTATAATAAATATATAATATTATATATAATCTCCATCACCTCCCTAATCTCACCTACCCATTACTCTCATTATTCTTATGTATATATAATCTTGCCCATCTCTCAAACCTGGACACACCCACCTTACCCCTTACCCCTCATCCAGCTCTTCTGTCCCTCCCTCCCTCTGCCTCTATCCACTATCCTTTTTTCAATGAATCACTACACACTCAACATCTACTACTCGACATCTCCCTCAAAATATTATATTATTTTCGACAGTCAATCATAACCATATCTAGCTTCTTAAACAACTCACTGAGGCACGAGGTCTACCCGAATAGTATACCGTATGCTAGTTAATACGGCATTTCAGTGGCTTAAGTGTTTATAATCGCAAGAGATAACTGAGAAGAAAAGGCGGAAGAGTATATAGAATGAGCAATTACAGAGCTGGAGAAGATATTATTGACTCACGCCTGCGCATAATGAAGATCAAAAAAAGTACTTACGAAAGAGAACGAAAGGCGCAGAGTGGGATTTCACTAAAACACAAACATAATAAACTGTAACAATCGAAACGGCAACCGAAAATGTTTTGATATAGATGTGTGTATAGTTGGCACACACACAGAAACACAGGTACTTTCGACAGAGTGCAAATCTCATAGTATGAGATGAGCAATACACCCACAAATCACAGAGGACATCATACACTGATTCACAATACGAAACACACGCAGATGCATTGTTGCTTTTACTCACCACACACATAACATATTATATATATAGTATATATATATATATAATATATACCAATCACTCACAACACAACTATAGTGTGTGTGGAAGCTGAAGCGATGTGTCTCGAGTCAAGTGTGTGTGTGTGATGTGTGGTATTGTGTAGTTGTGTAGTGTGAGTCGAGAGGACGAGAGTGTGTGTCTGTATACATATATTATGATATATTATAATATATTATTATATATATATTATAGTATTATTATTATCCAACTACACACAACACAATTCTAGACTCAAATCATACATATGCATACACACTAAACGCAGTCTTATATAATTCCGCCCCCTACATTTTTTGCCATCGCAATCGTATTATCCAATAGGAATTGTATTCAATTCCGCTGTGACTATTTGGTCAAAAAATATAAGAATTAAGTATGTCATGCGGGCTGCGAGTTGTTTGAATGTTTCTGCCGCGAATGTCATGAACCTGCATTTTCGAGAAGCATCTCGCCCGCCATGTTGCCAGCAAAATTGATAGCGCTTCTATATTTTTTCACCGGATGCGTGGTTTGTATTACGGAAGTACTCCCCTCTCTCTAGCTGGCAGCCTATTCCCGATATCAGCAGAAATCCATGACTTGCACAAACGGCAGAGCTTGAAAACTCTTTGTGTGTGAAGGCAGCAGGTGGCAGAAGCACAGATCCAGGCGACTGTGCCATTTGTTTGTAACAATAGCTGTGGGTAAACTTTCAATGTAGATTGAATTAAACTGAATTAAATTTGGATTATGCGTAGCGAAACAGATAAAAAATCAAAAAGAAGCAGAAACTTTCCTCCCGTCACTACACGTACCAAAAAAACTATTCAAACTCAGAATACAATATCACTCAATCACACAACCAAAAAAACATTCGGCTAAATTTGCTCTAGCCGACATGCACATAGAGAATATAGCAACCTGGCGATTCATCCAACATCACACATCACACACACACAACACAGCTCAGTACTAAGTGCTACGAAACCCTTTTGGAAGGAGTGTCAGCTGAGCACATATATGCAATGTTGTAGTGTTGCGGTGGTGTGTGCAAACGAACCACAATACAAGCACACAGTTCGATATAGTTAGTAAGTATATTATATGTTAGTACTATATATATATATATATAAATCGAGATGAATCAATATAACTAATCATCTGGAGTAATACCGGTTAAAATCCATGCGAGATAAACTGTAAGCATATGAAGGTGATTTGAAACTGGCTAGCCTGAAGGATTTTCAATTACATAACTTCAGACTTACCTGATATACACCTGAGAAACTACTTGTAAACAGCCCAAGTAGAGACATCATTTAACAACAGCCTGAGCGAACGCACAAAGCAACCTTTGACATGGTACCTTACTCTTTGAGTCTAGGGTCTCCTTAGCTATCTGCGTCGGCTTTGCTCGCATAAGTACGCCTGTCTTAGCACACGAACAGTAACACGCAATGAGAAAACGGCAGCGCAAAGTATGATTCGTGAGAGCACACATCAGAGCCGATGACTTCCATTTTTGCTCTGTGTGTGCACGAGCCAAAAATACGAGAAAAGCACAGTGGCGACAGAGAAAACGCGGCATGCAAATACACGCCAAACCGAGAATATACGGATCGTGAGATATGTGGTCTTATCCTGCATCAGTCCTTAACCGCCCGCAGAAACCCGTCCACGGCTTGATGGAGAACCAAGAATCAGGTCCACATGTCATTACCGTTGTTAGTAACAAACACGAGAAAATAAATGAATAAATAAGAGAAGCGAGAATGAAGAAAAAAAAAGTTGAGCCAAAAAACTCATGAAAGAAAAATCACTTTGCTCTATGTTGGTGCTTTTATAGCATATAAACGTTTAGGAGGTTAATCGAATAAATTGGCCTTTGAGATGCCAAGTCGAGGGGGAAAGTCCTCGTGATATGGATGTGTCATATATTAATGACTTCACTAATATGATAATCACTCAATAGGTGACTAAGGATAGTATATAAAATCATTAGGCAATAGAGGCTGTTAATAAATGTAATAAGAATGAGAATTAATTACTAAGCACTGAGTACTAACTATTATATGAAAATGATAATGCTGTGTCATCATTATCATGGACACAGGAAATATCTCCTGTTATCATTATTTGTATTGTTTTCTTTATCATTATCATTATTGTTATTATTAATTGTTCCGTAATAATAAGTATCATGTTGTTTGTTATTAGTAATGTTTATTATTATATATGATCATTATTATCATTATTATTATCATCAATCTATAATTATCATTATCATTTATCAAATCACCA
>NW_020870436.1:341993-344493 GCF_003789085.1 Penaeus vannamei | reverse complement strand
TTCGTTCTCGTGTGCCATAAACACTGCAGTCTCCAAATTTTACTGACTCTTGTGTGTATATGATTTGTATTGTACTTGTTTGTGAATATATGCGTTGCCGTTATTTTTGTGCAATCCCTTATGTTGTTGCTTTTATTACTATTATTGTTATTATCATTATTATTTTTATTATCATCATCGTTATTATTATTATTGTTGTTGTTGTTGTTTGCTGTTGTTACCTTTATTGTTATTATTATTATTATCATCATCATCATCATTATTATTATTATTATCATTATTATTATTATTATTATTATTATTATTATTATTATTATTATTATTATTATTATAATTATTATTATCATCATCATATTATCATCATCATCATCAGTAATTATCGTTTATCATTATCATTATTGTTATCATAACTATTGTTATTATTATTACTATTATTATTATCATTATTATTTTCATTTTTATCATTATCATTCCTATTACGATTACCATCATTGATATAATACTATACAGTCGATTTTGCTCTGTTATTGTGTTGTTATTACTGTCAGACATTACTGTTACTGTTATTTTTATTATTATTATTATTATTATTATTATTATTATTATTATTATTATTATTATTATTATCATTATTATTATCAATATTAATATCATTACTATTATTATTACCATTATTGTTACTGTTGTGTTTTGTTATTATTAGCACTTTTATTTTCATCATCATTATCCTCATCATCTTCATTACCATTCATCATTACAGCAACAAGAACAATTACTTCTACTGCTATTGTAATTGCTTTCACTATATTATAATTACTGTCGTTATCATTATCATCATTCTAATCACCACCACCATTACCTACCACTATCATCATTATTATCATTGTTATCACTTATTTTCATCATTATTATTAGTTTCATTACCATTCTTAAAACGGTTATTATTTTCATTGTTATAATTGTCATTTGTATTATAATTGTTATTCCTGTACTGCTTTACTTACATTTACTTACATTAGTATTTGTAACAATGATAGTGGTATCAATAAGACGTACAATCATAATTATCATTATCTGACGCCTACTTTAATTGACTCTGAATTTACTCTTTAGGTTTATGTGATTTCAAACCTACTTTTTGTACACGAACTTATACGATCTTGGATGTAGGAGACTGATACCTACACGAAACGAAGATTGTTATCTTTGCTTTGGGTAGATTGGCGTCTTTGCGTCGTCTTGGCCTTTGTTTGCTCTTAGTGTCTTAGGAATGTCTCTTGTTTGACTTTGTGTTTATACTGTTATATATTCTTTTCCTTCATTGCGTGTTTCCGCCATGCCACACACGATATTGATAATAATGAAAAGCCAATCAGTGCCCAACAGGACTGATAGTAACATCACAGTATGTATAAACAGTACAGGCCTCACAGCATATTGATGATGAGGCAATCTATAATCAACAACATTATCGATAATAACAGCACAGACACCAAAACACATTGATAATAGTGATAAGACAATCAGCAACCAACAATAAGGCTGACAATGACAGTACAGACACCGCAATCCACTGTTAATAATTTAAGGTAATCAGTAACCAACAACAATGCTGGTAGTCACTATACAGTACAGATATACAGTACAGACACCGGGGTCACCAGTGGAAGGGTGAAAAATGAATGAAAGAAAACCTCATGATTTTCCAGATAACAAGATCACACCGTGCCTCAGGGACCAATTAGAGTTAAGTCAATAGTGGAATTGGATTCATCAGTGTTTTTTGTCATGAAGAAAGGTAAGCCCAATGCTTTTACTTCTATGTCATTTCAAATAAATGCCGTTAAAGTCTGAGCTTCCATAATTGAGAAATGATCATTTTTGGTTAATGATTCTGGTACCTCGATGGCGCGGGGATCCAGTTTTGATGGACTGGTATTTTGGCTGGAGCTGAATATGATGAATTAGTTATCTCACTGGCACATTCATGGACAATGGTCGCGAATGCATCAAACCAACTGCACAGAAGTCAATAATGGGAAATAACTCAAGCAAAACGTATTGTTGCGAATGATTTACAGCAAAAGCTACACGATATCAGATAACGTTTCATCAGACCACGTGCCTCTTAATCAACATATTCATGAGCAAATGTCCAATACTTTATTCATTCAAGGTGTCTTTAAGCGAGTATCCAAATGCAATCCGCGCCACATTTGCAAGAAAACGCAATGTACATAAACATAATTGCTCTAATAAATATCTCACAGGAAGATGCAATCAAGCATAAGGACAGCTAACGTAACACTGTATGATGAACAATATACATATATAAAAATTAGAGTAAATAGTACTTGGTCTTTTCTGTGCCTCCATTATTTCACGAGTAGTCCTAGTCTCCTCAGATCGCCACGAGCCTCTTACATCTTCTCTTCTCCACATTGCTTCCGATTTTTCCAGTGAAGCAGAAAGCACAGAATACCATGTCTGGCAGCCGCTC
>NW_020870436.1:316993-319493 GCF_003789085.1 Penaeus vannamei | reverse complement strand
CAGAATGATGGATTGATAGTGTGATTAAAACACTTTTGATAACGATAATAGATTAATGAAAGTAGTGTTATAATAAAAAATATAATAATGATTGGAGTAACAAATATAATATAATAAGTAAAGAAACACACACTCGCCATAAAGAATGCGTATATAGTAAAGTGTGATTAAATAAAAATAATATAAGAATGAATCACGAGTATATTTAGAATGTATATAATTATGATAACACCATATTATCTTAGATAACAATGTATAAATATGTAGTAATATTATTGAGTTGGGAAAATGATCATAACATAATTTAATTATAGTCAAATAAATTGATCGATTGATCTTGAGATAAAAGATAAATAAACAACTAATTTGAGAGTAGAATAATTAATAGCAAATAATAAAATGTAGTAAATACAAAGAAAATAATTGTTAGCACTACAACACAGCATACAATGAGGATGTTATGATAATAATGATGATGTGATAAATAAACAATATCAATTAAAACCTGCTATTGTAAATAATCTACTGATACTACTAGAAACAATAAGTTAACTTATATAACTGCTAATTGAATTTTGCTTAATTTATAATCACTTATCGAGTAAAATATCTAAGTAAAATCACTGGAACAACATCATAGAGAAATAAATAAGAATGAATAAAAGATTGGCAACAAGTACAAAATAATAATGAGAGAAAAGTAATAAATACTATAATTAATAAGAGAATAAGGAATAGAAGAGAAAAGGAAGCAGAAAAAGGAAAATAGAATAGACTCCGGTAATACAATCCTAAATTACTAAACAGAAGAACATTAAACAAATAAGTATAGCAATAATATTACGAAAATACCAAGATATAAAATAAAACAAAGATAAATACACAACAAATATAATCGACAATTTTAGAAGAATGAATTATAATCGAAGAATTGTGCAATTACATAATTAAGAAAAAAAATATAGAAGCACACTAAATAAATTAAAAGAAAAGCATAAATAAGTACATATTAAGTAAAATAAATTAATAAAATTAATAACAATTGAAAGCGAAAACATTACACGTAAAAAAATTTAAGAAAAATGGAAATAAATATCTAATTGGATAACAAGAACTACAGAAGAAGAGAGTACTATATAAATTATAGATATCTCACATAAGGCAAAATAGAATTCACTAAAAGATAAAAGAAACTAAAATTACAATCCCTTCTAGACAGAATTATGACAATGACAAAAAATCAACCCTTTAAATGAATTACAGGAGGCATTTATATAAGATGAATAAATACAATAAATACATTAGTACTATAAAATAAATAAATAACAACAATCAATTAACGATACTAAAACTAACAATAATTAATAATAAAAAATAACAACATATTTGTAAATCACAATTATGATAATCGAAATAATAACGAATGATAATAATAATAACTTGAGTGTCAAAAAGTCTTGTAATGTTAATGAGTCCTTTAAAAAAGATGCTGAATCCAGATCATGATTTGGATCACCACAAAAAAAAATATATATAATCATATATAATATACTGGTAATTGTTTCATAAAAATCTGCTCATAACTGTTGAGTTATCCTGCTAGCCAAAGGACAAACAAACCAACTAACCAACGCTACCAAAACATAACATCTTTGGTGGAGGTAACGTCTAAGAACAGTGGCAATTAAATTATGATTATAATAATTAAATTTAATAATGGTATGATTATAATTAATGGTAATGATTATGATAGTAATAATTTAATTAGATAATGAAGAGAATAATAATAATGATGATAAAGTGAGGATAGAATAAATAATATAATAATAAATAAATGAATAATAACATCAACTATCATAATAACAATGATAAAATAAAGAAAATTATAATATAAATAATATACAATGATAAATGATGAACAATAATATAGTTAATAATAACAATGATAATGATAATGTATATATAAACAATATAATATATATAATAACACACTGAGATAATAATAATATAATTTATAAATGATGATGATAATATAATATATTGATTATAGTTCTATAATAATAATGGTGTGATCATGATGATGATATATAATATAATAATAATAATAATTAATAAAAGTAAATAATGAAAAATGATAAAATGAAATTATAAAAATTAAATGTTCAATAATAAAAATTAAAACATAATGCAATAATAATTGAAAATAAGAAATAATAATGATTATAGAATAATTATATATGACAATATCGATCAATAAAATAATTAACAAAAATAATACAAAAAATAAATTATAGGATACTATCAATCATATTTATAATAATATTAATGATTACAATAATGAAAATAATGAAAACAATAATAAAAATAAGGAAAATTATGAAAACAATAAGAAAAGCGACAATGATAATAATAATAATAAATATAATAATAATAATATATAAATATAATAATAATAATGATAATAATAATAATGATTAAAATAAATAAATACAATCTTTAT
>NW_020870436.1:304493-306993 GCF_003789085.1 Penaeus vannamei | reverse complement strand
AGATGTAGTTTTAATCTGCTCATGAAAATTTGGACCGCATCCGTAATGTGAAAAGTTTGACAGCCCTGGTCTATGCGATACGCACCACCTTTATATATCCAATGGACTGTTAACATAGTAGATGTAGCAGCGGTGCACGAGAGTGTTGTCATCTTGCAGGTGAAACATTCGTTGGATTTCATGTTTCTTATGGTTAAGCACTCTTCCAGATGTATATAAAACCACACGGGAAATGCCACTCTCGTTTCTGTGGCATTTGCGCCCTCGCGGAGTATCTACATCGTCCTGGTGACTATAATCCTGCATCCTACTATGGTCGAGCTGGCTTTGTGACAGTTGTTGGTTCCAATGGCTCTGGTAACGGTAACGGAGACTTGGGGACCTACCGTAAGTGTCTCTCTAATCTATTCTCAGTGCCAGATGTCCTGACAGATCCATACCGCTGTTGAACGCTTTAAAATGTGAAATTCTCGACGCAGCTCAAAGGTCACGGGTGATCGCCGTGAGCTGGCTGCAGTTTTATCTCGCTGATATTAGAGTTCACAATTGTCGGTTACGCAGCTCAGTCGGTTGGATCCCGGAAAGTGCATTAATCCGTGCACTTGGGACTCAAACAGCCCTTGGGAGATATACGGATCAGCGAAGCAGGAACCTTTCGCGTTCTTGACCTCGACTAAGCCGAGGAAGTCATTCTGACCCTCTTTAAACCCCAGGCTTTGGCGAACACTCAGCCGAAGACCTAGCCAGTACTCTTGTTTGCATTAGATGATTAGATAAAGAAGAGCTGATTGATTTACTTCCTCTAGATTTTAACTCTTCCCTCTGTCAGTGTAGATCTTTCTTAGGGAGTTTAATAGCATCAATATTACTAGTTCAACTGACAACTGATTATTTATACCTGCTTTTTCTATTATTTATTTATATATAATAATAATAATAATAATATTATTATATATATATATATATATATATATATATATATATATATTATATATATATTATATTATGGGTTATATGATTCGTGCTGTGTACATGAGTGAATGAATGTATGTGTCCGATTATTTTAGAATTAGATTAACAAATTGTAAAAAAGACTCTGCTAACATAGGGAAGATTATAAAAAACTTGTGTCAAACAAAATGCCATAAAGATAATCTAAATTCCAAAATTAGAGCCAATGAGTGTAATGAGTTCTTCGCTAAAATTGAACACCTCCCATATGAACATACAAATGCTTTCCACATTTCAACAAAATACAGGTAGGATAAGGCCCTCAGCCAATAGTTTCATACCACAATTTGTTAAAATAGAAATCCTGACAAAAAAACCTGTGAAACAAAAAGGTTGTGTGATGACATTGCTCTTCGCTTTATCAGAGACAGTCTACCTGCTAGGGCGTATTATTTAACTGTTATCCTTAATATATCTTTAGTCGCCATTGACTTTCCATCGATTTAGAAAAATTGCATAATAACACCATTTTTTTTTTTAAATCTGGAGACGCAGACAAAGTTAATAATGACCGCCCTATTATCATACTTCCAATACTGTTTAAGGTTCTCAAAAAATGTAGCAGACAAACTGACAACATTTCTAGTAACTACTACTGCTGTCTACAGCATTATTACATTACAAATAAAAATTTATGAGAATATAGACAACAACCATATTACCTTATTTACATTGTGGGACTTACCCAAGGCCTTTGATAGTGTCAATCACGAAATCCTCATTAGTAAACTCATAAATCACAAATTGATACATATTGGTTCAGAAGTTATCTAAGTAATAGAATCCAATCAGTAAATATTCGCGAGAATATATCAACAGAACAGACAGTATCCGTTGGTGATCCACAAGGATCTATATTAGGCCCAAACCTGTTCACAATATTCGTGAATGATCTGTCAACAATAGCCCAAAATTACCTTATTGTTCAATACGCCGATGATTCACAATTTCTCCATAATGATTCTATAAACAATTTAGATGAACTGACAAAAAAAAAAAAAAAAAAAAAAAAAAAAAAAAAAAAAAAAAAAGGAGACACTTCCATAAGTAAAAGGATACTTCGACACAAATGGCCTCAAGATAAATCGAGATAAAACACAATGTATCTCCATAGATAGTCGTCAAAACATCGTCAAAATTCCTGCAAACACGACCATAAAATTGGAAGATAGCTACATAAGACCGAGCACTTCCGTAAAAAACCTAGGTGTACTTATCGACAGATTCAGGGCATTTGAGAACCACGGCGACAACATCCACAGAATATCTATTATACAAATACTAGTTCTCAGTGTAATTAATTATTGCTCAAACATTTGGGGTTCAACAAAGGTCAAATACACAAAATTGAAAATTTACAAAACTTTGCTGCCAGAGTAACACTTAGTAACGTACAAAAGTACTATGACCACATTACTCCACACAGAAATAAACTAAGTTGGCTAAAAGTACAACACCAATGCAACTACATTTGTACATTAATCCATAA
>NW_020870436.1:296993-299493 GCF_003789085.1 Penaeus vannamei | reverse complement strand
ATAAAACAATATTATCATTATTATAATTATCCTTTTCATTATCATAATACTGAAAAAAATGATAATAATAATAATAATAACAATAATAATAATAGTAGTAGTAGTAGTAGTAGTAATAATAATAATAATATATAATAATAATATAATAATAATAATAATAATAATAATAATAATAATAATAATAACAACAATAATAAGAATAAGAATAGTATTGATAAAAAGATTTATGTTCATAATAATGTTAACAATAATGATCATAACAATAATAATAATAATAATAATAATAATAATGATGATGATGATGATGATGATTGATGATCGATGATGATGACATATATCAACAATAACAATAAAAATAATAATGATAATAATAATAATAACAATAATAACAATGACGATAATAGCAATACTACTACTACTACTACTACTACTACTACTACTAATAATAATAATAATAATAATAATAATAATGATATAATAATGGTAATAATAATATAATAACATATACTTTTATGGTAATAAAAGTAATGAATAATATAATAATAATAATAATATAATAATAATAATAATAATAATAATAATAATAATAATAATAAATAATATATTAATATATATAATATATATATATAAAATATTATAATATTATTTTATTATTATTATATAAAATAATGATGATACTAATACTAATAATAACGATAATAATAATAACACTAAGGATGATAGTGAAAATGATAATGATGTAATAACAATAGAATATTGATAATAATAACAATAATCGTTATTATCATTATTATTATCATAATCATTAACATCATCATGATAATGACAAAAACAATACGAACAATAATGATAATAATGATATTATCATTATCAATGTTATTATTATTTTTATAATTTTCATTATTATTATTGATATTACTAATATTGTTATCATTGTTATCATCATTATATATTTTTTTATTATTTATTATTATTATTATTATTATTATTATTATTATTATTATTATTATTATTATTATTATTATTATTATATATATTAATTATTATTATTATTATTATTATTATTATTATTATTATTATTATTATTATTATTATTATTAATATTATTATCATTGTTATCACTACTATTATGAATGATAATGATAACAGTAATAATGATAATAATAATAATAATAATGATCATAATGATAATAATAATAGTAATGATAATTATGATAACAACAACAGTTATAATAATAAACATAATAATAAATAATTAATAATAATATAATAATAATAATAATAATAATAATAAAATAATAATAATAGTAATAATAATAGTGTTATCATTGTTATTAATAGCATTATTATTATTATCGTTATTACTATTATTGATGATAGCAATAATGTTAATGATAATAATAATAATTGATAATGATAATGATGATAATTATAGTAATGACTAATAATACTAATAATAAGATAATAATAATAATAATAATAATAATAATAATAATAATAATAATAATGATAATAATAATAATAATATAATAATAATATAATAATAATAATAATAATAATAATAATAATGATAATGATAATGATAATGATGATAATAATAATAATAATAATAATAATAATAATAATAATAATAATAATAATAATAATAATAATAATAATAATAATAATAATAACAATAATAATAATGATAATGAAATAATAATAACGAAAGGATAGTGATAATGATAGTGATTATCTTAATGATAATGATAATCTTAATGATAATAATAATAATAGTAACAATTATAATGATAATGACTTTCAACAAATTAATTATCTTAAGAATTAAAATGATAATAACAACAATAACAATAATGATGATAATAAAAATAATAATTATATTAGTAATAGTAATAATAATGATAATGATAATGATTATAATAATGAAAATAATGATGAAAATATATAATAATAATATTGATAATGATAACAATGATATAAGAATGATTATAGTAATGAAATAATGATAAAACAGACAAAGCTAACATCATTACACCATCGACCAAAAAGGATCAGGGAAACAACAGCAACAGCAAAATATTCATAACATCCACACAAAAAAAAAAAAAAAAAAAAAAAAAAGATGAAAGAACATTAGCAAACAGCGAGAGGATGAGGCGGAGACACATCGTAGCATTTCCGATACAGAGATTTTACGCGGCAGAGCTCCAGCGCCGTGTCCTCGATCCCGGGGCATTAAGAGGTCATACAGCTCGGCGTCCGGTAAGCCTGAGGGATCAGCCAGCAGACAGAAATGCTGATACGATAACTTAAGTACAAATCTCGCTGTTATTTCGTCTGGGACTTTTCGTTTAAGGTTCCTCGTCGGGTCGGGTGACGGGTGACATATGGTGTGTTGGAGGTACCTTCTCTCTCTCTCTCTCTCTCTCTCTCTCTCTCTCTTCTCTCTCTCTCTCTCTCTCTCTCTCTCTCTCTCTCTCTCTCTCTCTCTCTCTCTCTC
>NW_020870436.1:279493-286993 GCF_003789085.1 Penaeus vannamei | reverse complement strand
GTAAGAAACTAAATAATGATTGAACTTTGCTAAAATCCACAGCAAAATGCTCTTAAACTTAAGAATTGATATGATGGAACAAGTGGATACAGGTAAGTAATATTTAATTTAACAAAATTTTAACTGAGGAACCTAGGGATATATTTTCTTATGGCTGAGATCATTGTATACTCCAAACTATTTTTTTTTCATAAATTCTACCAGTACTTTGAAAAAACTGTGTAGTGCCATATAGAACTGTGACATCTACAACTTCAACAATGTTGCAAACAACACTTAGATTATTCTCACGTAAAAGGAGACAAGCACTTAATCCAGATGCTTTCCTGTCACCTCTACAAACCCTTAAAAATGACAACACAATAGTAATCACCAGACCAGACAGGGGACGAGGTGTTATATAAAACAAGTGTGATTATAAACAAAAGGTGATGGATATTCTTAATAACCCAACAACATACAAACGAATCACGGCTAAAGTATCCACCCATACTCTTTCTTGGAAGGCAAATCACACAGACTACTTCGTACTATCAAATCATACATTAATAAAAGTACTTATAACTTCTATGACTTTTGGATCCAGACCTGGTGTACTTTATGGACTTCCCAAGGTTCATAAACCAAATATTCCTCTAAGATCTTTTATTTCCTCGATTGACACTTTTAATTACGATTATTTCCCTACCATCTCTCCCCTAACAACTAATCACTATACCATCAATAATTCCACATCTTGTGCTAAAAAAATCACATCACTAAATTACCAAAGCCCCGTCACATCAGCGAGTTTTGATGTCGAATTTTTGTTCACTAACGTGTCTCTGCAAAAGGCCACGGAATTAATAGTTAACAACCTGGACAATACTCATCTTGACAGATATTAATTAGATAAAGTTCCTTCAGAAAACTACCTGAAATTACAGCCCATTATTATTTTTTTACATTTGTTGATTATTTATATACGCAAACAGAAGGCGTAGCCATAGGCCTTCCATTTGGTACCTCCTATGCTAATGCATTTCTTTGTCATCACGAACATAACTGGCTAGAATAATGTCCGCTTGAATTTAAACCTCTACATTATCGCCGGTACATTGATGACACTTTTCTGTTCTTCAAAGATCCTTTACACGTTAATCTCTTCTTAGAATATCTAAATATAAAACATCCCAGCATCAAATTTACCTGTGCAATGCAAAAGAACAACCAATTACCCTTTTTAGATACTATGGACACTAATGACAACGGTATCTTCCACACTAGTATTTACCACAAACCAACTTTCACTGGCCTTTGACTATACCCTCAGTTTTACCCCATATATTTATAAGGTTAACAGTTAAAACTCTTATAACAAGAGCCTATGATGTATTCAGCAACTGGACTGCCTTTCATAAAGAAATGTTATTTTCTTGAAGAACTTTATAACAAACAGGTACCCGACACAACTGTTTCTTAAGATAACCAAAACTTTTTTCATGTAAGAAATTCACTGATCAACAAACTGTCTACTGTTGAACGAAGCCACAGATATGGTAAACTACCTTATATGGGTGATTTAAGCAATGAAAAATGGAAATAATAAAAAATCCTCTTATAAAATAATTATCCCCAGATTAAGTTTACTTTCGTTTTCAGTAACACCAAACCTTTGAAGTACAACTCTGACTTGTGTTCTAATGTGGTATATTTATTTACCTATCCTAGCTGCCAAGCTAGTTACGTGGGGTCAACCTTACGATGGCTTCGTTACCGCATCTCCGAACACAGAGGCAAATCCTTCAGAACTTTCACACCAAGACTAAAACCCCTTTTCTAACACAGATTTTAGTATTTTGTCCTCACACTCCTCCCGCCAAGACCTCATCATCTCAGAATCCCTGCTGATAAAAAAAAAAAAATTAAACCAGAACTAAACAATATAACAACAGCAACTCCCTTGTTTACACGCTGCCCACCACCATAAAACAACCACTCTTGGTTAGGTTGACTTTCTTGTGCCTTCTATTTATATGTTATATATATATATATATATATATATATATATATTATATATATTATATATATATATATATATATATTATATGTTTTGAATATATGTTTGTATTTTTCGGTTTTTATCACTGTACCTTACAATTTTTCATTACACTTGTTAAAATAGAACCTATCCTATATTGTCTAATGACCCTATTGTCTGGATATTACAACATTGTTAATGAAGGTCTGTTGAAAACATTGAAACGTTTGCTTAATAAACACGATTCTTCCCAGCCGTATTGATCCACCTCTTCTTTCTTACGATTCGACGTCTTATTGGAAAACCTATTATGGTGTGTGTGTGTGTGTGTGTGTGTGTGTGTGTGTGTGTGTGTGTGTGTGTGTGTGTGTGTGTGTGTGTGTGTGTGTGTGTGTGTGTGTGTGTGTGTGTGTGTGTGTGTGTGTGTATGTGTGTCACATGCATATGTGTGTGTACATATATGTATATATATATATATATATATTATATATATATATATATATATATATATATATTATATAATATATATAAATATATACTGTATATATATTTATATATGTATATATAATATAGGTATACTATATATATATATATATATATATAGAGAGAGAGAGAGAGAGAGAGAGAGAGAGAGAGAGAGAGAGAGAGAGAGAGAGAGAGGTTTTCATATAAATCAACACCATGCAAAAAAACAAAATGAAAAATGTTTTTCGCGCAGCCGAGGAGGAGAGGAAAGAGCGCCTAAGGTTTCCGTTTTCGAGTCATTAGCTGTTCACGAGAACACGGAGCTCCCGGGGGAAAGGGGAATGTTCTGCGGCATATTTTATGAGGGAGGAGAAGGGTGTGAGGGAGCGAAGGAAGGAGAAATGCAAGGGAAGGAATAAAGGAACCACAAAGATGAAAAGTTCACTCTCGAGATATTGAAAATCGGTGATAAAAATATGGAAAGTTGAGACAGACAAACAAATAAAATATAGAAAGTTGAGATAGACAAACTAATTAAAATATATAAAATTAAGATAGACAAATGCAAAATAATATAGAAAGTTGAGAGAGACAAAGTGAATAAAATAAAGGAAGTTGAGAGAGACAAACCAATTAAAATATAGAAAGTTGAGATAGACAAACAAATAAAAATATGGAAAATTAAGATAGACAAATGCAACATAATATAGAAAGTTGAGAGATACAAGTTGAATAAAATATAGAAAGTTGAGATAGACAAACACATAAAAATATACAAAACTGAGAGAGACAAACAAATAAAAATATAGAAAGTTGAGATAGACAAACTAATTAAAATATAGATAATTAATATAGACAAATGCAAAATAATATACAAAATTGAGATAGACAAATATATAGGAAGTTGAGAGAGACAAACAAATAAAAATATAGAAAGTTGAGAGAGACAAACAAATAAAAATATAGAAAGTTGAGATAGACAAACTAATTAAAATATAGAAAATTAAGAAAGACAAATGCAAAATAATATAAAAAGTTGAGAGAGACAAAGTGAATCAAATATAGAAAGTTGAGAGAGAAAAAGTGAATCAAATATAGAAAGTTGAGAGAAACAAACAAATAAAAATGTAGAAAGTTGAGAGAGACAAAATAATTTAAATATAGAAAGCTGAGATAGACAAACAAAAATATAGAAAGTTGAGAGAGACAAAGTGAATAAAATAAAGGAAGTTGTGAGAGACAAACAATTAATAATATAGAAAGTTGAGATAGACAAACTAATTAAAATATAGAAAATTAAGATAGACAAACAAAAATATAGAAAGTTGAGAGACAAACAAATAAAAATATAGAAAGTTGAGAGAGACAAACTAATTTAAATATAGAAAGTTGAGAGAGACAAATACAAATATAGAAAGTTGAGATAGACAAACAAATAAAATATAGAAAATTAAGATAGACAAATAAAAATATAGAAAGTTGAGATAGACAAACTAATTAAAATATAGATAAAGATAGACAAATGAAAAATAGTATAGAAAGTTGAGAGAGACAAAGTGAATAAAATATAGAAAGTTGAGACAGACAAATAAAAACATAGAAAGCTGAGGGAGACAAACAATTAAGGAAACAGTCATGTTTTGATCTACCCTCATGAGTAAGTAAAAGGAAAATAATACTCAATAATTCACAAAATTACCACTTCCTTCCTGCATGAAATGATAAGCCATTCGAAATCATTTTACACACATCCAGGAGAAAAAAATAACACCCAAACAGCAAAGTAATTTGAAAAAAATAAGGAGTGGAGAAGACGGGTACATCATTGGGGGGGGGGGGGAGAGAGAAAAGAAATAAGGGAGTAGAAAAAAACGAGTATATCATTGGGGAGAGAGAGAGAGAGCTAAATAAAGTAAAATAAGGGAGTGGAGAAGACCAAGCACATCATTGGGGGAGAGAGGGATGGGGTAGGGAGGGAGAGAGGGAGGGAGAGGAGGAGAGGGATGGAGGAGAAGGGAGGAGAGAGAGAGAGGAGAGAGAGAGAGAGAGAGAGAGGTAGTAGAGAGAGAGAAGAGAGAGAGAGAGAGAGAGAGAGAGACAGAGACAGAGACAGAGACAGAGAGAGACAGAGACAGAAAGAGAGAGAGTTAAAAAAAATAATGAAAAAAATAAGGGAGTGGACAAGCCCGAGTACATCATGCGGGGGCAATACACATGACACACGCACAATGCAGTCGACCAAGCGTGGCATCGGGTAAGGAGACCTTCCCGTGGTCGGACAAAAAGCCGCGTGCGTCGGGGATCAGACAACCTCTCGATCCATCTTGAAGTCCCTTTCACGACACCGACCTGCCTCGCGACGCTCTGGAAAGGGTCTCTTGAGGATGGAAATGTTGTCGGCGGCGCTGATGAACTGCTTCCTCGTTGGATTCCCTTGCTGTGAGGACACAAAATGTCTCTTACTTCAGCATCCTGTTACTGCTACTGCTACTGTTTCAACAACTACTACTATTACTACTGGTACAGCAGCTGCTACTATTACTACTACTGCTACTACTACTATAAGGATTGATAATAATGGTTATATTAATATTAATCATGATAGCAATAATGATGAGAATGATAATGACATCAATAATTAGAATGAAAAGGGAATAACGAACATGAAAGTACTCATAATAATTATACGATAATAATGACATTGAAAACGATGATTATAATGATGGTAGTGATGTTCATGATATCAACATTAAGAACAATAATGAAAATGATGATAAGGATGTTAATAATAGCATAATCAACGATAATGATAATGAAAGATGTATAATGGAAATCAATAGCAACGGTAACAATATTAATAATTATATGACAACTAATAATAATGATGCTATTAGTTATGAAAATAATAATGGTAATGATAATTATAATGATAAAGAAAAAAACATACGGATGATGATTATGATAAAGATAATATTAATGATAATAATGATAAAAATAACAATGCTAACAATTGTATAATAACAATATTGATAATGAATATGATAACGATGATGCCGATGACGATTATGATATTGATGATAATAATAATGATGATAATAATAGCAACATAGTAATCATAATAAGAATAATAACTATTATCACAATAAACATTAGTAATATTAATAATAAAGAAAATTATAAATATAATAATTGTAAAAATAGTATTGATAATATTAATAATAATAATGATAACAACGATAATGATGAAAGTAATAATATCAATTCTGATAATGATAATGATGACAGTAGTAATAATAATAATCATTATAATTATATGAAATAATAGAGCTAATACAAATAACAATGATGGTAATAAATCCTATTAATGTATACATACATACATATATATGTGTGTGTGTGTGTGTGTACGAAACTGACAAAATGATAATAGTGATAATAATGATAATAGAAATAATAATGATAATTACAATAATTATAATCAAAATGATAGTAATAATTATGATAACGATAATAATGTTCATGATAAGAATTTTAATCATATTATCATGATAATGGAAATAATAATAATAATGACATTAATAATAATAACAATATTAATAATGATATGATAATATTGATAATGTAAATATACTAAAGACAGGATGGCAAGCTTCACATCTCTGTCGCCCGCAGCTGCCTTCCTGTATCAAGTTCCTCCTTAGCAGACGCAGGTGTCCACATTGCTTTCACTTTCGACACTTCTGAGGTGGAAGCGAGCACCTCTCCTGGTTCGGAGCCGCCGCATAAAAGGACAGATCCCTTCAGACAAAGCCGGGGAGAGACAGCATACAGACGAAGGCACAGTGTCTAGCTCTCCACCACCACGTCTTCAACTCCCGGGGAAACAGGGGTCTCCTTGGGGTCTTACATCTACAGTCCATAATAAACCTACAAGTCTAAACCACTTTCATTATCCACCCTGTCCGTCTCACATGTTGTTTATAAATTATAACAGTAATGATGATAATAATGATATTGATGATACAAGCAATAGTAATGATAAAAATTATAATTAGGATAATGATAAAGTTGTGATAATAACAATTATTTAGCTACTAAACAGAAAACACTCTTAATTATTATATGACAATAGTAATGATAATGATAATGATATTGACAATGGTTATAATGATAATAATGTTGATAACTCCAACATTAACAAGAATATTGAAAAAATAATGATGTTAATGATGTCGGTTGAATCAGTGTTAAAGATAATGTTGATGAGAATGAAAAATAATTGTTGTCATTTTAACGATAATAATAATGATAATGATAAAACATGAAAGTAATAACAATAATGATAATGATCCAATTATGATGCTAACTAATATAATGATAATAATCATTATTACAATGAGTATTATAACAAAAAACAATAGTACTAATAATGATAATCTTAATATTAATGATAATGATAATAATAATAGTACTACTAGTACTACTACTACTACTACTAATAATAACAATAATAATACCAATAATGATGATAATAATAATAATATTAATGGTGATAATGATATTAATGATAATCATGATAATGATAATGATTTTGATAATAGCAGTAGTAGCAGTGTAGTGACCCGTAAAAGCCCCAAGATATTTTTTTATTAATAGTTTTAATATTTATATAAATGATAATGATAATTGTAATAGTAATAATAATAACAACTATAATAATTAGGGAAAGGATTATAATCATCATCGTAATAATTTTCATCATCATCGTGATCATAATAACAAAAATAATGGTAATGATAATCATGTTAATATAAGTAATAGTAATAACAATAATAGTACGGTAAAAAAAATGATATATGGTTATAAAAAAATGATTCTGATAAGAATGATCACAATAATAATAAACATCATAAAATGATAATGATAATAGCAGTGAGAATGTTAATAATAATGACAATGATAATAAAAATAACATCGATAATAATATTGATAATGACAATAATATATATATCATC
>NW_020870436.1:229493-231993 GCF_003789085.1 Penaeus vannamei | reverse complement strand
AATGAATTGATTCGATCTGGATCTCTGTAAATATGTTTTGTTAAATTACAGCCTTTTCAGGAGAGTTTCGTTTCCAAAGCGTTAAATCCACGTTGCTGTTATAGCACATATCATATGTAAGACAATTATGGCTAAATAAACTGCTTTATTCTCACTTGCAACGGAGGTGAGCCAGATGCCACAATCAACAAATGACAATTCCCATGTTAGAGAGCTGTAGCAGAGGTTGCTGGGGTACAAGGTCTAGGCAGTGGTTCTCAACCTTTTTGCTACCAAGCTTCCCCTGCCAATCTGTTCTTTCCTCCATGAACAGTTCCCTCACAGATTTTTCTAAAACATTAAGAATATGTTCTTAGCTTTTTTTTTTTTTTTTTTTTTTCCAAGACGAATTAATCACATTATTATTAAACTTCCCATTACCTGACTATGCTCCCGTTAACTTAATAATTAAAAGGCCCTCCAACAATTGGAGAAATTCTTGTTTTCCCCCAAGGACTCGCGCTCCCCTGGAAATTACTGACGCCTCTCAGGTTAAGAACCACTGGTCTAAGGGCATCGGGTGTAGGACTGGGGAATTGGGTGTTGGGTGGCGTCTTGGGCTGGGGAAATAGGGTTTGGGGTTGACGGAGTCCGAGTTCTAGCTGGGGAGTGAGGGGTGTAGAGGCCGTGGCACAGGATGTCGGGCCTGGGGCTGTGGGAGTGAGGGAAGGGGCCTCCGTGCGTGCCCTCGAGCGCGCGCTTCACGAACAATTTACTTCCCATTTGTAGCAGCCAGCGCGATGGAGACTGATGGCACGGCGTCGACGCGGTGATGGAGGTTTCATTGCACGCCCGAAATATTACAAAACGCCTTCGCGACGAAATTCCTTATCAAGTTAATTGAGAATGTATAGCTGGGGACTGAGTTATCCGCGGAGCGTGACAAGGAGTGGAAGGGAAGAGACAGGGGGAAAGTGAGAGAGGGGGTTGTGGAGAGAAAGAGAGAGTGAGAGAGAGAGAGGAGGGCGAGAAAGAGAGAGAGTGAGAGCTGGAGGGCGAAAGGGAGGAAGAGAGAGGAGGGTGAGAGTAAAAAAAAGAGAGGGGGAAGAAGAAGAGGGAGAGAGAGAGATTGAGAAGAAGAGAAAAAGAGAGAGAGTGAGAAAATGAGAGAGAGAGAGCAGGTGACAGAATTGAGGACGAGGATCCAGCGTCTCAGCTTAAGGACGAATGTCGTGGATCTCATCTGATGTGTTAATCAGTGTAGAAGCAGATAATCACGCGTGAATGTCTGCAATCACTTCATATCATGCACCTATGGAGAATATCTTTATCTTTATAAATAATAATCTACCTTAAATATATATAATATATATATATATATATATATATATATATATATTATATATATATATATATATATATATATATATATATATATATATGGTTGGATGGATTATGTAGTTTACTTGAGTGTATATGTGACGTGAAAAAAAACATACAGTAAGTAATCAAGTCGGTGTGGTGTGTGTGTGTGTGTGTGTGTGTGTGTGTGTGTGTGTGTGTGTGTGTGTGTGTGTGTGTGTGTGTGTGTGTGTGTGTGTGTGTGTTGTGTATTGTAGGCGCCCGAATGGTGGCGAGTCTATGTTTTAAAATAGAAATCCAAGATGTCTATACTCCTTTATTGAAGGGTGATGCTGGAGCGCGGCTGCTCTTCGAAGGGAGACGTTGCTCCTGAGCTCCCCGTCTGAAGTCTGATTAACTCCTTCACTGGTTAAAAAGATAGCTATAAGTCACGTAATTAGCACGTGACAACTGGTAACTGGTAATGATCAAGCTTGTGTTATTGTAGTGCATAGCTGTTGCAGATAGTGCATATGAATATGTATACGTATGCGTGAAGATACGTATGTTGTGAGAAACATGTAAGATTATATGAATATGTAGAATAAAGTAATATATAGATAAAACTGGGTTACATATTTTATACCACTGCTGCCACCAGTTATAGGCGCCCTAGTGATGGGCCCTACAACAGTATGGTAGATGGCGAGCCTCGGGTTGAAGGTAGACAACCAGGAAATCTTGACTCCTTTATTGGAGAGTAATGTTGGAGTGCGACTGCCTCTCGGAGCTAATGTTGCTCCTTGGTCCGCAAAGGAGTCTGCCTCTGTCAACTCTTACAGTGAACTAAATATCTAAAGTCATCGCAGGTAACAAAGACAACTGGTGATGAACAAGCATGCGTTACACCAATACATTGCTCTTACGGAAGGGGATAGACAGTACAACATTGGAATGTCTAGTTTGGCAAGAAGAAAAAAAATAAACAGGTGAAACTATGGTCAGGCGTATGTGCATATGTTTGTGGATGTGTGAAGATACGTACGTGACAAAAATGTAAGATTATATAAAATTAAATATATATATATATATAAATATATATATATATAATATATATAATATATATATATATATAGTATACAATTATATACAAAAATATATATGCATATCTATATGCATA
>NW_020870436.1:206993-209493 GCF_003789085.1 Penaeus vannamei | reverse complement strand
CCTTTGAGGGTCGTTTCTACTCACAGACGTTTGGTGTTGCCATGGGCCTTCCTCTCTCCCTGTTCTGGCTAACCTGTACATGGAGTTCTTCGAGTCGGAGCTCCTCCCTTCCATCTCCCCTCGTCCTTCCA
The DNA here is from genome assembly GCF_003789085.1 of Penaeus vannamei. NCBI lineage: Eukaryota > Metazoa > Arthropoda > Malacostraca > Decapoda > Penaeidae > Penaeus > Penaeus vannamei. The sequence continues at coordinate 209,362 of NW_020870436.1, read as the reverse complement.
TGTGGCTGAGATATGTCGATGACGTCTTCGCTCTCTGGCCCATAAACCTGCCCTGTTTCCTGATTTCCTGTCGCAGCTGAATTCTCTCTCTCCGTCCACCCGCTTCAAGGTGGAATGGGAGGTTGATGACAAGCTCCCTTTCTTGGATACTCTTGTCCATCGCTCTGCTGATCATTTCTCCTTTTCTATATACAGGAGCCTATGCACAGTGGTATGTTCATACACTTCTTCTCGTACCATCCACTGCATGTGAAGAGAGGGGTTGCCACCTCGCTGTTTCTCCGTGCCCTCCGCATCTGTGACCCCCAGTACCTGGATGGAGAGATCGACTTCCTGCGTCGTTCGTTCTCCAAATTGGGCTATCCTCGCCATGTCCTAGACGTCGCGTTATCCAGGGCGCGACGTACCTTCTACCATGACTCCCCTCCCAATGAGTCTCCTCACCTGCCTGTCCTCAGCCTGCCTTACACTGAGGAGATCTACTCCCTCCGTCGGCCCCTGCAGTCTCTCAACTGCAGACTCTCCTTTCGCCAGGTGAATACTCTCCGTCGGAACCTGGTTCACACCTGCCCTCCCTCTACCTCGAAGCGTGGGCACCTATGCTGTTCCGTGTGCCTCCTGTATAAGCAGTATTTTGGTGAAACAGGCGCCAGTCTTACTAAGCGTCTGTCTCAGCATAAGTACGCTGTATCCAGGGGTCATAGCAACAACGCCCTCTTCTGCCATCAGTGGACACTGCCATCAGATGGACTGGAAAGCTGCACGCATTCTCTTCCCTTCCGCTGAATGTCCATGCCCGCAGACTGGTGGTGAGAATCTTCTCTTTCAATTAAGCTGACTGCCAATTTCAACTTGAACAGCGGTTTCTCTCCAGCCGACAGCCTCCTCGCTTCCCACATCCTTTGTCTCCTCCCTTATCCGGTCACCCGTCACAGTAGCCCCTGATCTATTGACCTATCTGACACTCCCTTCGCTTCCGTTCTCCTGTCGCTAACTTGGTCCGTGGTTCCCGAGTGCTTCTCCTCCTATTCCCCTGTATACCGCTTCTGTCTCCCTTGCCTCAACACAGGTCCTCGCCCCTGTGGGTACACACCTCACAGGCCCTCTCCATGTGGTGTGCAGAGAGAGATCACCCAATTGGCGAGCATTATTGCACTTCACTTGCGCGTGATTCTATCCAGAGCAAAGTTCTCCAGGACTTGAGCTTTGATTTCGATATATCATTGACAACAAACTACACAGAAGATCTCGCCATTTCTCGTGGTGCGCCGCACAACTGCGCAGGCCTTCTCTTTGTAGTACGTGCCCACATAACCGCTCCCTTGTTAGAGCAAGGTATAAAATCTAGTCCAGGACCCTCTGTCCATGGACATAGTTTGGTGGCCACGCACCAAGCGGCGGACTTTCGGTGTCGAACTCTTGCCCTTCTTTCTGACTTCCTCTACATAGTACAGCCTGGGCCTCGCAGGAAACGTTGATTTCCGACTTCGCCTNGGAGTAGTCAGTTTGGAGAACGAACGACGCAGGAAGTCGATCTCTCCATCTAGGTACTGGGGGTCACAGATGCGGAGGGCACGAAGAAACAGCGAGGTGGCAAGCCCTCTCTTCACATGCAGTGGATGGTATGAGAAGAAGTGTATGTACATACCACTGTGCATAGGTTTCCTGTATATAGAAAAGGAGAAATGATCATCAGAGCGATGGACAAGAGTGTCCAAGAAAGGGACCTCCTGACCTGACCCTGCGCTTCCGTTCTCCTGTCCTCACCTGCCCCGTGGTTCCCGAGCGCTTCTCCACCTTTCCCTCTTGCCTCCAGGCTAGTACATTGGGAACGTGCCGTCCTCTCATCCGAGGGGTCGGCGGTTCGCGCCCCGCCCAGGTGCGAGAAGTTGCAATTGTCGCCCGGAGGTTACTGCTGTGGCTGGGCACCACGGTGGGTAAGGACTAAGCTCTGTCGCGTCAGCACTCGCTGACGCGTTGAGCGAGTCGACATTAGTCGGCACAGGCCGGGCTCCCCCATAGCCCGGGCGAGGCTCAGCTTCGCATATCGGACTTGTCCTTGTCCTTGTCCTTGCCTCTTCAGACCCGAAGATGGAATCGAGGATGATTCCGAAACTGTTGTCTCACTTTCATCAATAAATCTCGTTTGTGCATTGTGGGTTTTTCTTCCATATTATCAACACGATATTGTGTTTTTCATTGCATATATATATATATATATATATATATATATATATATATATATATATATATATATCGAATCACCGAGTAATTAACAGCCAAAACTTGTCCGGTAACCCAACATTTACCTTCGTTAAGGCGCTTTTTCATTGCTCTTTTCCGCTATAAACTTTCGTCTTCATCCGAGA
>NW_020870436.1:191993-201993 GCF_003789085.1 Penaeus vannamei | reverse complement strand
TTTCCGATCTCGGGGCGACGGGGCTGCGAGGCCAGGGACACAGGGAAGGATTACGTAAGAAGCGAAATCGCCCAAATCCGTGATCCTTGATCTCATCTGGCCAATCCTAGCGAGTTGAATTGTGAAATTATTAATAAAGCTTTATTTAGAATGGGATAAAATGCTAGCGAGAAGGCAGTAGACGTTTCACTGATCTTTTGATAGCAACTATGATATGAAAGAATCTGCCATATAAAATAAAAAGGAGAAAAATGCAGAAACCAAATGCTTACCTCAAACTCGCATTGTGAAAGACCGGACGCAGTGACATACCTGCAAGGAAAAGAGGAGACATGTAGCGAGCACTGCAATCCGTGCAAGGCGGTAGCGACGGCCCCGAGATAGACGTGCGGATCCCACATCAACAAATCAAACACAATGTAAAGAGTATTTTTGTGAATGAAGTTAAAGCCCTAGGTAGTTTGTAACGAAGAGTGTGATTGGTCGAATATAAATGATCAATGTATTAGTGAATATGGTTTTAAGCTAAGTAAGCCAATTGATCTTTCGTTTTCTTCAAATAAGTGATAACAAAACATAATATTAATTATCGTTGACTTTGTTGCAGGATATTATTCAAATACGATATCTTGGAATCGGTATTTCCCCTTTCTCTCAACCAACAAGTATCAATAATTTCAGCTGCATATTTCATGAAACACGAAAAACGCTAAATGCTTTAGACTCTATATGACAGCAATACCAGACAAAAACAGTGCAGAAGACCTTTGTAAATACGTATCGTAGCTGCACCATCTAGTAGCGGCTAATTGATCTATTTGCGTTACATTTTTTTTTTTTTTTTTCTTTTTGCTAGAATCAAAGATGCGTCATCATTTTGCATGTGTGAGTGAGTGACTGTGTGTGTGTGTGTGTGTGTGTGTGTGTGTGTGTGTGTGTGTGTGTGTGTGTGTGTGTGTGTGTGTGTGTGCGCGCGCGCGCGCGCGCGTGTGTGTAGCGTCTATGGAAATACGGTCAATACTTAGTGACGAGTTATGAAACAGTATGTATAATTCGTTTCGGTTGCTCTGAATGTCTTTTACCTGATCATAGTTTTCGCGGCTATTATTTCTGAAGTCTTGGCATTTCCAGAGAGAGAGACGCATCCACATTGGAACAGCTGACCGAGAACATACATTTTTGCTTGTTTCAACTCAAGCAACTACTAGCTAGGTGGTTCCAGACTTCCATGTGCTGTAGGATGTCTGATATTATGGAACAAATATTTTTCTGATAAAAGTCAGTTAAACGCTCATTACTTTATTTGTAATTTATGCAGCTTTTTATTCTCCTTTTTGCTCACACACGTCCGTTTACGCTATATATCTTATATGTAATCTTGATATGCATAAATAATAACGAATATTTTTTTCTCGTCAGATCCAAACACGGATTCAATAAACAGAAAATATGCTACTTTATAATCATTTCAGAATATTAACTAAACGCAAATCTGTGGTAGGGATAATGTGAATACCTGGACGCCTCATCAATGTGTGTATGCGTTGTTTAACACTATTTAGAATCTTTTGTTTCATATTTCATACACAGTTTGAACCTCATCTTGCGCAAAATGCCATAGCAATATATATATATATATATATATATATATATATATATATATATATATATATATATATATATATATATATATATATATATATATTATATATATATATACATATATATTTATATATATATTTCTCTCTCTCTTCTCTCTCTCTCTCTCTCTCTCTCTCTCTCTCTCTCTCTCTCTCTCTCTCTCTCTCTCTCTCTCTCTCTTCTCTCTCTCTCTTCTTTTCTTTTCTTTTTCTTTTTCTTTTTTCGTTTTTTTTTTTGTTTGTTTCTTTCTTTTTTTTTTTTTTTTCTTTTTCTTTCTTCCGACTAATTACGGATGCTTATTAACTTTGGAGATATTTTTACTATGGTTTAATTTTCATATAGAAATGGTAGTAACTGTAGGAAAGACAAGCACTGGGGCCAGTCATGTTTATATTAAGAACACTATTCAAACCGTGTCTGATCCTCGAGGCAGAGGCGACGTGCTCATGCAACGTCTCGATTTCCTCCTGAACACTTCACATTCCCTCTTAGCATGACCTATTGACTGCTGAGGTTGTTTCTCAAACACTGACAACATTCGCCCAAACATTTTTCGTCCGGCTTGAGTCGCATGCCTTGCTTGATCATTGAAACACATCAACATCATGCAGGAAGACCCACCCCCACATATCACAGGTCACGTGGCCACTCCTCGCCGTTCCATAGATAATTCATCTGTCATATGAGAAAAAGTAAATAATAATATAGAATCCGAACATGAAATATGACGTAGAGGAAACTATTACGCATAAATATCGCAAATTGAAATGAATTAATCTGTGAAAAAAATAAAATGGTTAATAACGTTTACACCCTTTATCTCATTTATCGATGGAGCTTTCCGTGTATTTTTCTCTATTCTTATTACTCTTCCCCGGTAATCTAGATCTTTCGCCACACACTGCTGGGCGAACTGGAGGAGACGCCAACGATGTCGTTTGTTCAGCCTTTCTTTGATGACGTTCTGTGATGTCTCGAATCTACACGTAGTTCTTTTCTTCACCGTGTGGCCAGTCACCAGGAGGTGTAGGTCTTTATGAATCTTAGCTGCGTCCAGAAGACGCCCACCTTTCTCAATGCATCACTTCCCCCGCCCGACTGCAACAGCCTCTATTTGCGATTTCAGCTTGCCTGATGTCCAGCTTGGCGGCCTCGTTTTCACCTCGGATTTCCCATACCACTATGACGTCTTAGACCATCGGACATATTTTCCTTCTTATTTATCATGCGTTAGGATTTGCTGCAAGATAAATATTCAGGCATTGACGAATATACATTGGCATAAAAAAATATGAAATATACAATTTCGTGTTATTCGTTTTCTAGATAGTTCCTCTTTTTGCAAACAACTCAAGCTCCGGGCGAACAAATAAGCTTTTCGCAAACCGGGATAATTCTTTTTAAGATTTTGTATAGAAAATTTATTTTGATGTGAAGGTTTGATATGCCAATTTCATCTACACCTACGCATATACTGTATTACATTGCATTAACAAATAGAAAAAAAAAATAAATGATAAATAACAGTTAAAGCGAGAAATCCAAATTCAATTAAAATGAACAAGACATACAACACATTTATTGGGAGTCGGTTCTTGGGTTTTTGCTGTTCATCCTCCTTGAAACCACCTAGAAGTAGTTACTTGAATTCAAACATCGCATTTGAAGGATATCCCGTCAGCGATAACTAATATTACATGTTTTGTTATCACTTAATTGAAGAAAACGAAAGATCAAATGCCTTATTTTGTTTCCAAAAATATTCATTAATACATTATTTTCGACCAATCACACTCTTTGTTCCAAACTACCTAGGGTTTTAGCCTCACTCGCAAAAACTATTTACGCTATGTTTAATTCGATCTGTTGCCAGATGTACAAAAGTGTGCCCCAACAAGTATACTGAAATATAATTTCACAACTCCAGAATACATACAGGTGTGTGTTCCCCGAGATAGATTTAGATACAGGTGTAAAAATGGATATCCGCACGCGCACGGGTGCATGCGAGAAAGAAGGAGAGAGAGTGATGTGTTTCAGGGTCCCACGTTCACTTTCAATTATATGATTGGTTGCAAGCCAACATTTCAGCCGGAGCAAAATAATCAGTCGCTTCGCACCTGACGTTCGTGTGTCAGCATCAGCTTGGTATTCATGAAGCTCCCGATTACCTTCCCCACTCTCCTTCACAGCACGTCGCTTTTCGGCTCTGATTTCAGACATTACAATTGTTAACACTTAATTTGCTCATACATATGCATGTCCATATATATATATATATATATATATATATATATATATATATATATATATATATATATATATATATATATATATATATATATATATATATATATATATATATATATATATATATATATATATATATATATATATATATATATATATATAGACTACGTGTATATGTAGGCCTGTTTATGAATGTAGGCCTAATCAGTATATACATATATGTACACATCTGTCGGTATGTTTGCCATTCAATTAGGTTAAGGTCAGATGAGTAAAATACCAAAGCAGGGATTTGCCACGAGTCTGAAAACAAGGAATAAGCAATCTTGGCTCACGATTAAAATTTGACCTTCTTCGACGACTTAGGTCTTGAGAGCGACTATGAACTGACCAGTTATCAGTGGAGTTTGACATGCCAATCGTTGGGTTTGACGCCATCTGCCCTGAAACACATTGACTATGAATACGGCATTTCCTTACATTTGGTTAGCCCCTGATATAAGTAGAACCAGAATTTATTCAATTAAACGCCTTAAGCATTCTCAAAAGCTCAGAATCACAGACCACGACAAAATGAGGCAAAAAGTTGATCTTCGGAACCTAGACGCTTTCTAAATCCTGTCTTTAAAAATTATCTCGATCGACTATTTTCAGGGTATTGCCCTCGATCCTTTCCTGCTAATTACCTCTAACGCTCTTCTCGTTCCTTCATCTTCTGTATCCCACATTCACCTAGCCTTTATCTGACCCCTCTCTCCCTCTGTCTATCTTATTGCGCTCTCTCGCTCCTACTCTCTTCTTGTTCTCTCTTCTTCCCCATTATTTTCTTCCTCTCTCCTTTTCTGTCTCTCTGTTTCTGTTGATGCCTCTCTCCTCCAACTTCTCTCTTCTTCTCCAAGTCTCCTCGTCTTACTCTCTTTCCTCCTCTACCCTCTGCATCTCTCCTTTATCTGTCCCTATCTCGCTCTTTCTCCTACCCATTTCTCTCTCGTTCTCCTCCATTCTTTATCAGCCCTTTTGCCTTCTCTATCTATCTCTCCTTCTTCTCCTTGCTCAGTCTTCTCTCACTCTTTCTTCTGCTGTGTCTTTCTCTCCTCTATGTATCTCACTCGCCCTTTTTCCCACACATATTTCTATTTTGTTTTAGCTCATATATTCATCTTTTGCTCTTGCCACTTTTTATGTGACCCCTTTCTCTTTCTCCATATCTATGTCTATCGTTCCTTCTTCCCTACATATGTTTGTACAAATGTTTGTACCTTCACCCCAAGGCAAACACGGTCCCTTTTGGTGTTTTCGAGCGGACCCTTCCCCTTCAAAGAAAAAGGAAACTCAAAAATCACATTTCATGGACACATTTATTCTATATTTACACACCCTAATATGTACACAATGTGTGAACAAAAGTTAGTGTTGGTAATTCACTGTACAGCAGTGATCTAACTTTTACAAGTTGAAATGTGGTAAATATGACTTTGGATCGTTCCATTCAGCTCCAAAGCAAATTGCTTTCAGTGAAGCATTGCGCCGAAGTTAACTCGTGAACCACTCAAACTGTGACCACCTCACTTACCTCGGTTCGTCGCTCCACCTTCAGTGCATATATTAATGTTTAACGACATTTTCTTTGAACATTTACAAAGCCCTATAGTATTTTGATTCCTTGAAAATATACGAGATTTTGGGATTAGGCTGACATGAGCGATTGCCGTCTTTACGGCCTAAGGCTCTGGTATCTTTGTTTTGACAGTTTCGTGTTATTATCTCGCAGGGCGCTGGTTGACTGAGGTTATCTCACAGCTGGTAGATGACGTATGAATCGCACCAAGGTACATATAATCAGATAGCTCGACTTCCATTTGACTTGTTGAACCCAAAAATGAAACTGGCTTTTTCTAAACAATATTCTAACGACTATTAATCGTAGGGAACTCTTCATTATCATAAGCAAAAGAAGGGTATTTCAGTTTCACTTCTGGTAATCATAACAATATCAGATAAATTATACAAATAGTTATATACAGAGCACTCTCACTAGCTCCACTCCATTTTGTGACCCGGTCAATCTATAATATTGAACGGCAAGTTTTTCTCTTTTTTTTAATAATCGAAAAAGAAGCTGAAAGTGAAAAAAAAATCTGAATTAATGCGAAGCGGTGGGACTTAGCTGGGAGGTTGCCAATTAGGATTTTCAAGATGGATTGGGGCTGTGTTTAAATACCTTGGCGGCGCTTCCTCGCCGGCGCGTCTCGCTTCCGCGCATGTCACGGACCCGTTCTCTCCTCCCTTCTCCCAGAGGCACTCGGTCTGGTCACATAATGAATCTGTTGCATTTGCATGTATGTATGTGCGAATACATATCATTGCTGTGTATGTTTCTTACCATCTTGAATAACCGTCCCAGTTGAAGATTTACCTAAATAACCACTGTGGATTAAATAAGTGATACCTAAGCTCCCACGAATCTATATTAATGAATAATGAATTTAGTGCTATATGACCTTAGATGTCTAACAAATTCATTTATTATAACCATCAACCATTAAATAATGAATGCACAAAAGTGTGTGTATGTGGGTGTGTGTGCACGCACATGTTTATCAATCAAGATGAGAAAACATACGTGTTATATCGTTTGAAAAAATGGCGTAGCAGGCCATCGACCTATCTAGTACCTTGCGGCTGGATTATAAGACTGAGGTTTCAAACTCTCTAAAACTTGTCAGTTGCAACAGGTATTAAACGCAACACTCACGCCCTATGTACTCTTATATTCTCCCCCTCTCTTTGGGGAACGAACGGAGGGGCATTGTCCTTAAGCTGGCCATTGGTTTCCTGGGAGGCGTCGTAAGTGTCACTCCATGATAGTTATCTCAGGTTAGTTCATATCAGCTTAGGCCTGGGCTGTTTGGTAATGACTCTTTTGTAACCGTCCAGTCCTCCTACCGAATTCGACAGCCAGTTCCAAATGAAAAATGAAAGAAGTAAGAGTAAGATATGGCAATTTGTAAATTTGCGCCCGGGCCGGCCAATGCAGCCTGTGGCTCGGGGTCGTGAGCGAAGGAAACAAGGGATTCAGCCAAAATGACTTCCTTGGCTGTGGTCCGCGGGGGTTACTCCCGGTCCCTCCATTTCATGTGCTGTTGGAATTTCTTCCCTCACCCCTGGTTCCGCCTCCCTCGCAGGGGGGGGGTCATGAAACTTGCTTTTCTCCAGCCAGGATTCTTAGAATTCCTACAGAAGTGATGGGGGCATTCACGAGAAGTCTCTCTAGTAACATAAAATATTGCTTGAGGGTATCAACACTTGCCCCTGTTCCTTACAGCGTGTAGTAAAATCTTATTTCACCCCTCCCCCATTGCAAGAGATAAATCTTGTATGACTTGCTTACGCACTGCTCTCCTTCTGTCTCTCTCTCTTAGGCCCGTACTTTTAAAACCTTCCGCCAGGGGTGACATTCGATTTCGGCGGGCGATCGGGAATTTCGTACTATTAAAAGCATGGCAAGTGTTCGCCAGGGCTGCTGTAAGATATTTGTAGTAACATATTTGTGTATAATAGGATATATGAATCACATTGTAATTTTAAAATTTCTGAAAATCCCAATTTATAATGAAATAACGTATATACGTAGTTTTTTTTTTCAAGACCATCAATGTTCCAATCGAGAGCTCAAGACATCAGCTGTAACACTCCCCTCCCCCCGAGGTAACTTGGATTTAAATTGTTATTTTGGTTGTAGGGAGAATTTTCTTTTCACAAATGTTACCAAAAGTGTTTTGATGATGGCATGTTTACTACGGGCAATAGAAACATAGCTGTCGTGCTCCACCCCTCTATAATGAGGCGTGTCTAATGATACCCTTGTAAGCCTACAGTTCAATATTTTATATGTTAGTTATAGTAAAATGGACATTTTTAAACTCATTTGTTACAGTATAAAGTTAATTTTTGCATAAAAGTATAAAGTTGATATAGCATAGTTTAAAGCATAAAGTTAACTTTCTTATAGCATAAAGTTAATTTTGAACTCCCATGTTATTGTATAAAGTGAGACAATCACGGAGATAACATTTTCGTCTTCTCCCGAGTTTAATAATTAAGTTTAGGTTATGTTACGTTAGGTAAAGTAAGGTAGGGTAGGGTTAGGTTAGGAATTAACACAGCGTGCAGATGTAAACGGCGTTTACGGCGTTTTTTTCAATCGTCGAAGCGATACATTTGGCAGGAATACAAAATGGCGATCCCTTTCGTTCGCCAGGCGTGGCGAACGTTGGGTTTTAAGATAAGGCCTCCCTCACTCAGACGATCGCCGAGCGCAGCTTCGCCAGACGAACGCCAGCATGGGCGGAAGGTTTTAAAAGTACGGGTTAACTCTAACTGGAACTCTCTATCTGTCTGTTTATCTATCTGCCCATCTATCAATCTATATTTCTATCAATCTCTCTCTCAATCTCTGCTCTCTTCTCTCTCTCTCTATCTCTCTCTCTCCTTCTCTCTCTCTCTCTCTCTCTCTCTCTCTCTCTCACATCCGTCTCTCTTCTTCTTCTCATCTCTCTCTTCTCTCTACATCTCTCTCCTCTCTCTCTTGTCTCCTTTCGTTTCTTTCCGTAGGAATCAAAAACAAAAACAGATATCTCTCTCTCAGTCCTCTTCTTTTCTACAGTCTATACATCCACTCTCTATCTCAATCTCTCTGGGACACTAACTTCTCTCCATCTTCATCCTCAATCTCATCTCTCATCTCGTCTCTCAGGTCGTCTCTCCTCTCTCTTCTCTCTGATTCTCAGTGCCGTCTATCGTACATGTCTCTCTCTCCTCGCTCCTTCCCTCCCTCCCAATCCCTCCCGTCCCTCCCTCTCCGCTCCTCCCTCTCCCTCTTCCTCTCCCCATCACGCTCACCGGACACTCACCGCGAGCGGCCTGCTCCATCATCCCTCCTCCCCGTCTCAGCCTCCTCTCTCCGGTCTCATCTCTCTTCTTTTCCTCCCTCTCGATGCTTCTCTGATCCCTACTCTCTTTCTCTCAGACCCTTCTCTGTCGCTCCCTCTCTCGCTCGTTGCCTACTCTCTTCAGTCTTCCCTACCTCTTCTCTCCTCTCTCAACTCTTCTCTTTCCTCCCCTCTCTTCTCTCCCTCTCTCTCTTCCCTCTGCTCTTCTCTCACCTCTCTCTTTCTCTCCCTCTCTCTTCTCTCCTTTCTCTCTTCTCTCCCATTCTCTCTTCTCTCCCTCTCCTCGTTCATCTCGCTCTCTTCTTCTCTTCACTTCCCTCTACTCTTCTCTCACCTCTCTCATCTCATATCCCTGTCCGACCCTCTCTTCCCTCTCTCATTCTCTCCCTTCCTCTTCCTACTCCCTCTCTTTTCTCTCCCTTCTTTTCTCTCCCTCTCATTTTCTCTCCCTCTGGTCGTTTTCTCTTCCCCTACTCTTTTTCCTCTACTTCTCTTTTTCTTCTCCCTCTCTTTTCTCCTCCCCTCTCTAATTTCTCTCCCTCTCTTCTTTCTCCCTGGGTTCTCGTCCCTCATCTCTTTTTCCGCTTCTCACACCTCTCTACTCGCACTCTCCCTCTCATCCCTCTCCCGTCCTCGTCTGTTCTTCTCTCAGCTCTCTCATCACTCTCACTGCTCTCATTCACTCTCACTCTCTCTCATCACTCCACTCACTCTCCGATCTTCCTCGAGGGCTTAACTAAGCTCGTCGATCTTCACTCTCTCATGCTCTCTCAAATCTCTCTTTCTCAGTCCTCTCGTCTCTCTTCCTCTCTACTCTCTCTTCTTCGCTCAGAGACTCTCTCTCTTCCTCCTCTCCACACAAACTTAAGTATTCAGCACACACACGATATCATCTATCCACTACACAATCTCGTTTCTTACTCTCGGTCTCTCATCTCTATCATCGGATCTTCTCCTCCGTCGGGTAGCGTACGCTCTCGTCTGTCTCGTACGTCTCTCTCTCATCTTCCAGGCGCACTCTCCTCTGCTCACTGCTGCTCTTTCTGTCATCTCTACTGCTCTTCTCTCTCTCTATCTCTCTTTCTCGTCTCTCGTCGACTTCTCCGAGTCCATGCGATCAGATTCCGCGGGTCGGTCCTCCGTCTCCTCACTCCTCT
>NW_020870436.1:159493-161993 GCF_003789085.1 Penaeus vannamei | reverse complement strand
AGGTCATTCGCTCAGCCATGGCAGCGCAGCTCTCGGATGGGCGCGTCCGTCTGAACAGCGCATCTCCGTCACCCGCGGACCGGCCGCTCTCTCACTCAGCCTTGTATTGTGCCGTCATTCGATGTTGTTGAACAATGCAGTGCAACGCTACTATCCCTGAAGCAACACGGTCAACTCGATTCACAACGTTTTCGTTGTGACCTGGATTCGTGTTTGTTGTTTTGCATATCAGACTTAAATGACGTCCTATGTCCCGGCACTCATCACTTGCTCCCTCTCAGAGAGCAGGGTCTTCTTCGGAATGGAGGCTATTTATCATTCAATAATTCTGTTTGAGCTGTTGCGAAAGGTTTCACAGCAATAAACCGCGACGTAAACCACAACCTCCATGTCCATGAACCTCACAGTAAACCGCTTAGAGTTTATATTTCGCACAACTACAGAGCCGAAAGTAAAGAAACGATTTCTCAAATTTCGAAATAAAGCAATGAACGCTAATTAATGCTTCTATCACTTGCACACACTTGCAAATCTACGGTTATCACACACATAAGCATACGCACACACAAAAAACACTCAAACTAACAAGCAAACATACACGCATAGGTGCTTACCGTCCAATCATGCAAAAGGTTCCCCTACAAGAGGTGCCTGTGAAGAACAAAAGTCGACGGTGCAAGTAACTGAAACGCGACGCCCCAGCACGTTATTTCTAAATCGATGCAACTCGAAAGTTGCACCAATCACGCTATAATCATCGCCTGATGAGCGCATCCCTCATCCCTCCCTGCTTTCTATGTTGAGCTTCCGCAAGGATTCTGGCAAAAAAAAAATAATAATAATAAATAAAAAAAACGACTTCCTTCGAAGTCGGAGTTCTTCCTACAGAGTTCAACGACAATACTTTCTCCTCCTGAAGGACCCTGGCGTACTTATAAGAGCAGATGTTTTCTGGCCTGTAAGAAAATAGCAAAGGATGTCTTGATTCCCGAATATGTGTTGAAAGATTACCCAAAGGCCCTGTAAGCAGAAAAACAAAACGTTAAAGATAGGCTACAATAACGGAAACAACATAAAGAAACACAGACTAGTATCCACATACCATGGCTAATGGAAAACAGATCGTTAAAATAGAAGATATCGATAAACTAGATAGGAACATGAATAACTAGAAAGAAATCTGCCTAAGAGCGAGTCAGCTGTGGCCGTCTGTAATTACGCAGTGCCACGGTGGAGGCGCAGTGACGGTCCCTTCCTTCCTGCTTCGCAGAAACTATTGAAGGAGGCAGACAAAAACGTCCGTGTTTAAAATTTCTCTTTCTTTCTTTGTGACCAAAACTAACTGATCAACTTCATGAAGTTAACGTAACACGCCATGCAGCTAAACTAACCATCACTACAGCTCGGTTTCTCGAGGTCACATAAAGGTTTCTAGGAGGTCACGCGGAGGTCAAAAGAGAATTATCCGCCATCAGCCCGCAACGTGTCTTCCTGTAGGGGTTTCCTTAGATATTACTCTCAAGATTCCGTTAAACAACTCGGAAAAAAATAGTGTAGATTCATGTCTACATCCTCCATAGCTGAGAGCCTCGCTAATTTAAAGGTAGCCGACAACCAACCTTACAAGAATATCGTTGAAAAAATTAATCATATGTAAATATCAACTGTAATTCTTCGAGAAACACATGGAAGGCGCCTATAGCTAATTCTCCATCTATCTATCTATCTATCTATCTCCTTCTATCTCTCTCCTTCTCTCTCTCTCTCTCCTTCTCTCTCTTCTTCTTCTTCTCTCTCTCTCCTTCTTCCTCTCTCCATCTCCCCTACTCACCCACTATATCTCTCACTCTCTCTCTCAATCTCTCTCTCAATTTCTCTCTCTCTCTCTCTCTCTCTCTCTCTCTCTCTCTCTCTCTCTCTCTCTCTCTCTCTCTCTCTCTCTCTCTCTCTCCTCTCTCTCTTCTCTCTCTCTCTCTCTCTCTCTCTCTCTCTCTCTCTCTCATCTCTCTTCTCTCTTCTCTTCTCTATCTATCTATCTTTCTCTCTCTATCTATCTATCTATCTCTCATTCTCTCTCTCTATCTCTCATTCTCTCTCTATCTCTCTATCTCTCATTCTCTCTCTATCTCTCATTCTCTCTCTATCTCTCATTCTCTCTCTATCTCTCATTCTCTCTCTATTCTCATTCTCTCTCTATCTCTCATCTTCTTTCTCTATCTCTCATTCTCCTCTATCTTCTCATTCTCTCTCTATCTCTCATTCTCTCTCTATTCTCATTCTTCTCTATCTCTCATTCTCTCTCTATCTCATTCTCTCTCTTCTCTCATTCTCTCTCTATCTCTCATTCTCTCTCTATTCTCATCTCTTCTATCTCTCATTCTCTCTCTTCTCTCATTCTCTCTCTATTCTCATTCTCATTCTCTATCTCTCATTCTCTCTCTATCTCTCATTCTCTCTCTCCATTCTCTCTCTATCTCTCTTCTCAATTCTCTCTTATTCT
>NW_020870436.1:135996-159393 GCF_003789085.1 Penaeus vannamei | reverse complement strand
GGGTGAGGATCGGGCGAAGCTACGAGGCAGAGAAAGAGAGAAGCACGAGTTGCGAAGCTGGGGGGCAGAGTAGGAGACGAGAAGCGAAGGATTGATCGGAGGGTCCGAGCACGGGAGAGCCCTTGAGCGGCTCACCCAACAAAACAACGTTACAGCAACGAAACGAAGTGAAACAACAGGAGCAACAACACCACGAGCGAGCCCGCGAAACGAGAGCAGAGTAGGAGATGAGAGAGCATAGGATGAGAGAGAGAGGAGGAGAGAGACGAGGGATCTGAGTGAGGAACTAGAGACGCGATAACGCCAACGGACTGAGACGAAGACCTGGGAAGAGAGAGAGAGGAAATCCAAAGTAAGAACAGAGGGAGAGAGAGAGGGAACGAGATGGGTAAGCGTGTAGAAGCAACGAGGAGGTATGAGAGGAAAGGAAGGGTGAAGAAGAAAAATGATCAAGGGAGAAAGAGGGCTAGGAGGGATCGAAAAGGAAACGGAGGAAGAGGGCTCGAGGAAGACATGTAGGAAAGGAAGAGGAGAGCGGGGGAAACGGGAAAATGAGAGGTTGCGAGAAGGGAAAAGAAAACCGGAGGACTGACTTAAGCGCGACGAGAAAGAGAGAGACAAAAGGAAAAAGAGATTATGAGTATGGAGGATGATTAACAGGAGAGAGACAGATCGATAGATAGACAGGTAGATAGAGAAAGATGGATAGATACAATGCATGTATATTCACTCTGTGCATGAATAGTTATACATCCGTTCATACATGCCATGGTGTGTCTGGTTCCACTTCCATGCATTTCCATACATTTATGCATGCAATCTCCCCATGGATGAATGAATGCAACAGTGCAATATCCTGCGTGCAAACAACCACAAACGAAACAATATGAAAAAGCCAGAACAGAATCTCTATCTTGTGTTCAGCCAGGCAGGGAAATCAGCTGTTTTGTCACGTGGTTGTGTTTGTGGGTGTTTCTTGTTATTGGCGGGGTGTCTTTGTTCTTTGGGGAGATGGGGGGGTGGGAGAAGCGTCCTGTGGGTTGAATTTTGTTTGTTTTGTTTGTGTTTTTTTTGTCGTTTTTTTTGTTTGTTTGTTTGTTTGTCAAATAAACAAAACACGCATGCATACGTATACCACACACACATAGACAAACAACACACACACAGATACAAACACAAACACACATACACACACACACACTTACCAAAACACACATACGCACACACACACAAAACACACACACACACACTCACACTCAAACACAAACTCACACAAACACACACTCACACACAAGCACAAACACACACAGAACACACACAAACGAACACACACCAAAACACAAAACACATACCTTTAAAAAAAAAAAAAAAAAAAAAAAAAAAAAAAAAAAAAAAAAAAAATCTACCACCCCCTCTCACTAAACCATCCATCCATTCTCTCCCCCCCCCCCCCCCCAAAAAAAAAAAAAAAAAAAAAAAAAAAAAAAAAAAAAAAAAAAAAAAAAAACAGATCCTCGACATGGACAACCTGCCAGCCACCAACTTCACCTGCAAAGAGAAGGTCATTGGCGGATACTATGCGGATGTCTACACGGGCTGCCAGATGTTCCACGTGTGCACACTCGACGAGAAAGGTGAGAAAGAGACCGCTGGGTTATTATTTCTTTCTCTTTTTTTTTCTTTCTCTTTTCTTTCCTTCTGTCTTTCTTTCTTTCTCTTTCTCTCTTTCTTTGTTTGTGTGTTTGTTTGTTTCTTTCTTTTCTTTCTTTCTATCTCTCTCTCTCTCTCTCTCTCTCTCTCTCTCTCTCTCTCTCTCTCTCTCTCTCTCTCTCTCTCTCTCTCTCTCTCTCTCTCTCTCTCTCTCTCTCTCTTTCTCTCTCTCTCTCTCTCGCTCTCGCTCTCCTCTCTCGCTCTCTCTCTCTCTCTCTCTCTCTCTCTCTCTCTCTCTCTCTCTCTCTCTCTCTCTCTCTCTCTCTCTCTCTCTCTCTCTCTCTCTCTCTCTCTCTCTCTCTCTCTCTCTCTCTCTCTCTCTCTCTCTCTCTCTCTCTCTCTCTCTCTCTCTCTCTCTCTCTCTCTCTCTCTCTCCTCTCTCTCTCTCTCTCTCTCTCTCTCTCTCTCTCTCTCTCTTGTTTTTTTCTTTCTTTTTTATTGGGAAAGGGTGTTCACTAGGTTATGAATATTTTTTTTGTGATATTAGTAATAGTAGTTTAGTAATGATAATGATAATAATGATAATAGTAATATTAATGAGGATGATGGAAATGATAATAATAGTAATAATGATAATGATGATAATGATCATATCGACTGCAGTGATAATGAGTAAATAGCATAATAATGAAATGATGATTGATAGCAATAAATGATAATGATGATAATAATGATGATGACATTACCAATGATGATAATAATGACCATGATAATAAGAATGATAACAACAAAAATGATAAAGATCATATTCGCAACCAAGAACAACAGTAATAAAAGATAATGATACTGATAAAAGTGAAAGATGAACCCAACAAAATAAAAATATTATTACTCTTATAAGATATTACTATTATTATTATTATCATTGTTACTACAACTACTACTATTACCCTCACCGTCCCATTCCCCCTCACTCTCACCCTCCCATTTCCCCTCTCACCCTCTCCCTAATTCACCCTCTCCCATTCACCCTCACTCCCTCACCCTCTCACCCCCACCCTCTCACCCCCACTCCCTCCCATTCCCTCTCACCCTCTCCCATCCACCCTCACCCTCCCATCCCCCACTCCCTCTCACCCTCCCATCCCCCCCCTCACCCTCTCACCCCACCCTCTCACCCTCCCATTCCCCGTCCCATATCCCACCTCTCACCCTCTCCCATCCCCCCTCACTCCCCCCCTCCCTCCCATTTCCCCCCCTCACCCTCCCATTCCCCTCTCCACCCTCCAATTCCCCCTCACCCTCTCACCCCCACCCTCTCACCCTCCCTCTCACCCCCTCCCATCCCATCCCCCTCACTCCCTCTCACCCTCCAATTCCCCTCTCACCCTCTCACCCCAACCCTCTCACCCCCACCCTCTCACCCACCCCCTCTCTCACCCCCACTCCCCCCCCCCACCCTCCCATCCATCCCCCTCTCACCCTCTCTCACCCTCACCCCCTTCTTCCACCCTCACCCCCCTCACTCACCCTCACCCCCTCCCAAACCCTCCCATTCCCCCACCCCCTCTCACCCTCCATCCCCCTCCCCCATCCCCACCCTCTCACCCTCACCCTCCACCCTCCCCCATCCCCCTCACCCTCCCATTCCCCCTTCTCACCCCCTCTCACCCCTCCCATTCCCCCTCTCACCCCCTCTCACCCTCCCCCCCCTCTCCCTCCCGCAGGCGAGATCCACGACTACAAGTTCCGCTGCCTCATGGGGACGGTGTTCGACCAGGAGACGCGCGTGTGCGAGCGCGCGGACGACGTCGACTGCAGCAGGTCCGAGTCGTTCTTCCACCTCAACAACGAGCTGTACGGACCCGGCATCATCCCGTCCACGGCGTGAGTCTCCCGTGTTTTTTTTCGTGTTTTTTTCGTGTTTTTTTTTCGTTTTTTTTTTTTTTTTTTTTTTTTTTTTTTTTTTGGGGGGGTGTTGGTTTCTTTGGTGGTGGTGTGGTGATTTTTTTTTCGTTTTTTTTTTCGTTTTTTTTTTTGGGGGGGGGTTGTTCTTTTTTGTGGTGTGGTGTGTTGATTTTATTTTGTTTTTTTTTATTTTGTTGCTGTTATTGTTGTGGTATTGTTTTTACTTATTATTATTATTATTATTATTATTATTATCAATATTATTATTATTATTATCAATATTACTATTATTATTATTATTAATATTATATTATTATTATTATTATTATATTATTATTATTATTATTATTATATTTATTATTATCTCATCATCATTATTATTATCATTATTATTATTGTTATCATTATTATTATTATCATCATCATCATCATCATTATTATTACCATAATTATCATCATCATTGAAATAATTATCATAGTTTTTGCTGTTACTATCAACATTGTTATATAAATTTGATTCATAATTATTTCATGAATTAATTGACCCATCTATGTGTTTATTAATTTTCTCGTTTTTTTTTTCATTTTCTTGTTTGTTTGTTTTTTTCTTTAATGATTTCTTTAATATATGTATTTTTAATGTTGATTCTGACTTCCCTAATTTATTGTATTATTTCGTATCATGTATTCCTTTTTAAGTGCAATTTATTTTTAGGTTTGCATTTTTTTTTTTTTATATTAGGAATAGTTATAGGTTAGGTTAGTTGTAAGTAGCTATGTTATAATATGAAAAAAAAAAATACTTGGGAAAATATATTTAGTTATTTTTCTTCATTTTTCACTTCAATATTTTTCTTCAGAACATTTCTTCCAATCACTGTCCTGTATAACAAATATTTGCTACTAATAACTGGCAGTAAATAAACCATTTTGTATAATTTCATTCACTGTTTCATATTTATTAATTTTCATGTCTAAATAATCATTCATTTATTTTATGATTTTGTGTTTGTTTGTTTGTTTGTTTTTAGTTTTATTTAACCATTTTGAAATTTTAATTCGATTAAATGATATATGTTATTTTTATGATATCAAAATCCATTGTTTTTTTCTTTTTTTCCATTTCTGTTTTTTTCACTTTGAAACGCACTTCATGACAAGAAATATCAATATTAATAAAATTAATATTAAATATATCATTAATATTAAATATATCAATCTCACATTCATTTAAAAAGTGTGTCTGGAACCCATTCTATTAAATATAGATAAAATAATAGTTATTTTTAGTCAGTGATTGTATATAACAATATATATAACAAATTGTACATAATTGTAAATATTCGTGAGCCGCCTTTGAAGTATATTCTGTATATCACATATTTTGTTTAATAGTAAGCATTTATTTATTTAGTTATTTTGCTTTTTTTTTAGAATTTATCACCCGAATGTGCTGCTCAAAAAAAATCAACAGAGGAATTTATATTATACAGTATATTCTGCACGCCATCACAATGTATATATATATATATCCATACGAGAGTTCACTTATTTTCCCTATTTTTTCTTTGCTCTGTTTCATTCATTGCACGTCTGTTATTTTATGGTGAAAATCAGCGCTGTTATGTTGCTTTTATTTCTTAACTTTTATTTTCCCAAATATGTATTCACGGGGGTCTATTTTTTATTTCTTTTTTTCTCGTGAGGTTTCAAAGGAAAGTCTGTGCAATTTTTTTCCTTTTCTTTTTCTCTGTGGATGGATCTGAATTTGCCGGTTTTTGATTATCATTTAGATATGTAGATTATCATATGGAGTTTTATCTCTTTTTTTCTTTTTTTTAACTACTCGGTGGTCCAAATTTTTGTAATGAAATTTACATTGTTGAAGGCATTTGCATATGTATTTCCATTTTTTTCAACTTTATTTTTCATTGCACACAGTATTCCGTTTCATTTTTAAGTGCATAGGTAATATTCAACTTAAATTTTGAATTGCGTTAACAATATTCCAATTGATTTTTCATTGCATGGTCAATATCCAAATATCCAACTTTATTCTTTGTTTTTATTGCATACAAAATATCCAACATTATTTTTCATTGCATAGTATTCAATTTGGTTTCATTATTGCAAACACAGTATTCAATTTGTTTCATTATTGCAAACACAGTATTCAATTTGGTTTCATTATTGCAAACACAGTATTCAATTTGGTTTCATTATTGCAAAACAGTATTCAATTTGGTTCCATTATTGCAAACACAGTATTCCAATTTGGTTTCATTATTGCAAACACAATTTAGTTCCATCATTTCAACCGACGGGTCCATCCTCAGCGTCTGCAACGTTGCCCGGGCTTTCCTTCCTCAGAAATCGCCACTTTTCCTGAAGGCATCAACCAGCATTCACGACCTCTTCCTGGCATCACTCAGGTCACGCTTGCCATTCACTCTTGCCGTGTCTGTGTCCCTTCGCTCTGGGGTTCGCCGCCTGATTCTCGTGACCCCTTCCTATCTTGTCTGTTCCTTCCCCCTCAGAGACACTTCGGACACCTCCAGCGCCGCCACCGTGCAGGTCTTGGATCCCACTCACGCCCTTATGGGAGTCCCCGACCCCCACTCAGATCTTAGTGCCACTTCGGAAGTTCCTCCTTCGCTTCCTTCTCCCTCTCACCCTCCTGTCCCCGCTCCTCTTCCCGCCGCTGATGCTGCTCTCCCCCGCTCCCTGGGGTCCCCCTCCTCTTCTCCCTCCGCCCCGCAAGCCTCCCCCCAACCGCAGTCCCTGTCTCAGCCCCAGCCCTCCCCACGAGCTCCCCCCCTCCCCCCGTCATTCCCCCGGGGGTGACGGCGTCCTCCACCCGGATGTCGACCTCCACCTCGTCCTCGGTCACGGCCGCCTACTCCTTCCCCCCCTTGCCCTTCACCGTGAGCAGAACCTCCACCTCTGTCTCGGCTTCTTCGCGCGTCCACATCCAGACGCCCCTCGCGCAGATCTCGCTCCGGCAGGGCGTGGACGCCTCCGCCCCTGCCTGCGCCCCACCTCCGCCCCTCCCTCCTGCGCCTCGCCGCCCAGGCCCAGAGCACGGGGCAGGGCCAGCAGTTCCTGGACGCCCTGGAGCCCACCCCGCCCTCCCCCGTCACGGCGCAGACGCCCCCCGACTTCGAGGACATCCCCCGACTGACCCGCTTTCAGACCGACGCCTCTGCTCCTCTCTCTACTCTCACTAACTCTGACGACTCTCCTCACAGGCAGAAGAGGCAGACCACGACGCAGGGACTCGCTTTTTCTTCCTCCTTGCCTGTACAGGACGAGACTCTCCCCACAGAGCCTGCAGCGGCTCCCTCGCAGGGCAGTAGGGACCCGACACTTACCTCTAGTAGGCAGAGAGTTTCCTCGAGGGGCCGCGTCAGGTTCAGGCAGCCTAACCCTTCTAGCGAACCAGTTACTAACAGACAAACCTCGAGGTCAGATCGCAGGAATCCCAGTAGGGCAGCAGCTGTAGACACTAGGCAGAGAACCCCTCAGACCGCCAGACCCTCCTCCCACAGACGAGTCCAAACTAGCTTGAGCCCCAGAACCGAAGGGGTCAGCCAGGTAGGAGAAACCACCGTAGCTAGACAGCAGGAAGCCCCAGTCACGAGAGAGACCCCCGCCGCGCCCCTCAGACAGAGAGTCAGTGTGACCCCGAGATCCCAGACAGCTAGGGCAGGCCAGCGGGGCGCGCAGGTGGTTAGACGTAGGCCGGTTCCCCCGCCCTCAGCGCCGGACGCCGAGCTCCGCAGCCAGGTAGACCTAGGTACCCAGAGCCACCCCGAAGACCCCCCTCAGCTCCCTCCCACGGTCATGACAACGCCATTACCCTCTGACAGCAATATCAGGATCAGTGACACGATCGACGACGACCCGACGGCGGTGTTCGGACCCGTCAACGCCGCGCCCTCCACGACCACCCAGCCGCCCTTCGTGTTCCCCGAGACGACCTTCTCCTGCCACGACAAGATCCCCGGGGGTCTCTACGCCGACGTGGAAACGGGCTGCGTCGTGTTCCACATCTGCTCCGTGGAACCGGACTCAAGGTGGGTGGCCCTGTTGAATGACCTTTTCTTAATCATGTTTTGTAATGATTAAAGAAAGGTCGTCTCCCAACCTTTCTTTAATCATTACAAAACATTATATTACCGCCTGTCTATTGAATTCATCTTTAAATAATGTAGGGAAAATAATACTAGTCCCTCTTAAGATATTACAGAACATTATATTCCCGCCTGTCTATTGAATGAATCTTTAAATTAATGTAGGGAAAATAATACTAGTCCCTTTAAAGATATTACAGAACATTATATTACCGCCTGTCTATTGAATTAATCTTTAAATAATGTAGGGAAAATAATACTAGTCCCACCTAAGATAGAAACAAAAAGAGGTAAACAAGAAAAAAGAAAACGTACAAATCCCCAACACTCCAAAACAAACATGAAACACACAGCAACTCTCACTCCAGCCCTTCCAAAAAAAACGAAAAGAAAAACACATACTTTATCCACAGAAAATCCTCTCTCCCTCTCTCTCTCTCCAAGTCTTTACACCAACCCTCTCTCTCTCTCTCTCTCTAAGTCTTTACACCAACCCTCCCTCTCTCTCTCTCCAAGTCTTTAGCTCTCTCTCTCTCTCAAGTCTTTACACCAACCCTTCCCTCTCTCTCTCTCTTCTTCTTTACACCAACCCTCCCTCTCTCTCTCTCTCCAAGTCTTTACACCAACCCTCCCTCTCTCTCTCTCTCTCTCTCAAGTCTTTCACCAACCCTCCCTCTCTCTCTCTAAGTCTTTACACCAACCCTCCCTCTCTCTCTCTCTCTCACTCTCCCTCTCCAAGTCTTTACACAACCCTCTCTCTCTCTCTCCCAGTCGTTACACCAACTCTCCCTCTCTCTCTCCCTCTCCAAGTCTTTACACCAACCCTCCCTCTCTCTCTCTCTCTCTCTCTCTCTCTCTCTCTCTCTCTCTCTCTCTCTCTCTCTCTCTCTCTCTCTCTCTCTCTCTCTCTCTCTCTCTCTCTCTCTCTCTCTCTCCCTCTCCAAGTCTTACACCAACCTCCCTCTCCTCAGTCTTTACACCAACCCTCCCTCTCTCTCTCTCTCCAAGTCTTTACACCAACCCTCCCTCTCTCTCTCTCTTTACACCAACCTCCCTCTCTCTCTCTCTCCAGTCGTTACACCAACTCTCCCTCTCCAAGTCTTTACACCAACCCTCCCTCTCCCTCTCCCCCACAGCACGAAGGACAACAAATTCGTGTGTGGCGCGGGGACACTCTTTGACCAGACGACCCGCACCTGCCAAGCGGAGCACCTGGTCGACTGCGCGCGCGCGCCCTCGCTCTACTACCTCAACGACCCCCTCAGAGGACCAGGTATGTGTGCTTTGGTTTGTTTTTTTCTTGTTTTGGTTATTTGCTTGTGTGTGTGTGTTTGGTTTGTTTTTATTTTTGTATTTTTTATTTTCCATTTGTATTTATTTTTTTATTGTTTTATTTATTTACGCGTTGTGTGTATGTGTGTATAGTTGTTGTTTTTATTGGTTGTATATACAGTTGTTAGCAACCTCTCTTTTATTTTTTTATGTTTTTTTATTTTTTTTATTTTTGTGTGTGTGTCTTTTAATTTCCCAATTTCTCTTTTTTTTCTTGATTACCTTTAATTTTCGGAAAATCTGTTTCATATTTATTTTCTGTGATTACACATCTTTTGATTATTTTCTGATAATACTTTTTCTTTGCTTTGAAATCTCCAAACTCTATCTAATCTTGGATATAATTTGCACTTATATTTGCTTGTGTGCGCGTGTGTGTGTATGTGTGCCTGTGCGTGTATGCTAGCGTGTGCACCTTCATGCTTATGTGTATACGTACATATGCGTGTTTTCATTTTCTCACTTGCATGTATATATTATATTTTTTCGTATACATGCGTCTGTAATCCTCATTCCTATCCATCTCAACTACTTTTTATCCAAACCATTTTACACTCGCTCTCCCTCTGATTCCCACCCATCCCAACCGCTCTTTTATCAAAACCATTTTATACTCGCTCTCCCTCTGATTCGTATCCATATCCACTTCTTTTATTTTATACTCACTCTCCCTCTAATTCCCACCCATCCCAACCGCTCTTTTATCCAAACCATTTTATACTCGCGCTCCCTCACCTCGAAGTCCCTCCTCCCTGCACGACCTCCATTTTGCTTCCAGTATTCGTGCAGCTCGAAGCCCAGTTGCCGGAGCAGCAGTTCGATTTCCCGCGCATTCCCATTCCCGATTCCCAAGATTCCCGAAGAGTCAAGCGAGATGAAGGTAATTTTTTTGCGATGAGAGGAGATGAGATAGAGAGATAAAAGGGAAATAGACGTATATGGAAATGAGACGAGAACGGAAGACAGAAATAAATGATGACAAAAATAGATGAATAATGATAATAGAATAATGATGACAAGAGAAATAATAGACGTATATGAAAATAAATGATGACAAAAATAGATAAATAATAATAATAGAATAAATGATGGAGCCAAGAGAAATAAAAAATGGAAGAGAAATACGAATGACAGAATGAGAGAGCGACGAGAATAAACGGCGAGAAAGACAATCACGAAAGACAGCCATGGCATAGACAGGAATAAATGCCGACAATAGGAAAATGGCGATGAAAACAAGACAAAAGAAGATACAGAAAGAAAGTTATGAAGAAAAATATGTATTAAATAAGACGAGAACGAAAGACAGAAATGGCAAAGACAGAGAGAATAGCGCGACGAAGGAAGATGACAATAAACAAGCAGAAGAGAGAGACAAAAAGAACGAAAGCCATTGCCAGAGAACATAACCGACTCATAAACAAAACAAAAGAAATAAACAAAGAACAAAACATGAAAAACAAAACAAATAAACAAAGAACAAAACGAAACAAACAAATGAAGAACAAAACAAAACGGAACGAAACAAGAACAAACAACAAAACGCAAAAAAAAAAAACGAAACAAAACAAGTCACAACAAAAAGTTGAAAACAGAAAACGGGATTTTTAACTGAATCCTCCCCCGTTTTCTTTCTATCTTTCCTCAATTCTTCTTTATCCAGCATTACTCATTTATCGTCTTTCTAATTTCCTCTTCTTATCCTCTGCGTCCTTTCATCCTCTCCCTCTTCCCCTTTCTTCTCTCCCTTCTACCCCTTCTTTCGTACATCAAACACAGACGATTTTTCTACCGTACCAAAAGACCTCTTTATAATGACCTCTATTATTGTTTTTTGTTTTATATCAATTTTTCTTCTCTCTTTATTAAGTGTATCTGATTTGTATATTTTTCTTCCTCCTCTGTTTGCTTATGTTGTTGTTTTTCTTTTTCTTGTTTCTTATCAAATTAATTCCATGTTACTGATTAATCGAAGATGAATTTTGATTATGTTTCTGTCAGAAAAAAAAATAACGTTTTAAGATGGTAATATATATATATATATATATATATATATATAATATATATATATATATATATATTATATATATTCATTCATTCATTTAGTTCATTAATTCAATCATCATATATTCTTCTCTCCTCCATCCACCCCCTCCCCCCCCCCCCTCCACCCTCTCCTAACCCCCCTCCCCCTCCTCCCCAGCCGACGCCGTGGACCTGTGCCGCACGCGCCCCCTGGGATCCCCCCTGGCCGACCTGACGAGCCAGTGCCACAACTACACGGTGTGCGAAGAGCGAGGCGACGGGGGCGTGGCGGAGCGGAGGCTGCCGTGCAAGAAGGGCTTCCTGTTCTCGCAGCTGAGGCGGCGCTGTGTTCCTGAGAAAGGTGAGAGGGTGGGCGGTCTTGAAGAGGGTGAGGGAGGGGGGGGGTGCTTAATAGTGCTTTCTTAGTGGTTAAAAGTGTGGTGTTAAGAGTGCTTTCTTAGTGTTTAAAAGTGTTATTTTAATAGTGCTTTCTTATTATTTTAAAATAATGTGTAAAGTGTTCTCTTATTACATAAAAGTGCTGTTTTGATAGTGTTTTCTTAGTGTTTTAAAATGTTGTCTTAATAGTTTTCTTATTATTTTTGGTCTTGATATTGGTAGAGTGATGGTTATTATTATCGATAAGGTAGTGTTACTGTTGTTAATTTTGCATTGTAGTTTGTATAAGTGGCATTATGTAGTCCAAGTGACTATTTTCCCACAACTTTGAGCACGCACTGAGACCTCCTTCCGCCCCGGCAGGTGAACTGCGCCAAGGAGACCCTCGGAGAGATCCTGGGCCTGGGCGGCGCGAGACAGAGCCCCTCCGGCAGCAGCAGGAGGCGGCGCGCCACTTCCCTGCTTCTGTCGCACAGGTTCCGCCGGGCCGCCCTCACGCCCCTGGCCAACCTGGTCCCGACCCACGGCGTTGAGGACGCGCGCGTGCGCCGGGCTCTGTACAGCCTGGCGGCCCTGCAGCAGTGGGCGCAGGAGAACGCCCGCCACACGGCCTTCATCAACGTGTACACCCTGAACACGCGAGGCAAGGACGGCCTCTTCCCCAAGAAGGCCTTCGGCGACGGCGGCGCGGCCCCCCCTACGGCAGCCAGGAGGGGCGCAGGTACGGCTACATCGGCCGCAGCAAACGAGACGTGAACAACGTGACCGTCGCGGAACAGGTGCTCCGCGCGAACGAAACCAAGATCGCTGGGCTGGCCCCGGACGCCCTCGGCGGCCCGGCGGACGTCCGCGAGGAGCCCCGGCCGGCCCCGGAGGCGACCGGCCACGCCGTCATCGGAGTCGCCCCAAAGACGACCGTGGTGCGGCACACGTCGGCCCCCGCGTCCGTGGTCCACCCCGTCTCGAGCACCGTGGCCTCGGCCGCGCCCTCGCTGCTCACGGCGCTGTCCACTCTCACCATCACCGAGGCTTCGACGCGCACCTCCAAGACGACCACGTCGACCACCACGGTCACAGTGACGCCCTTCACCGTCACCGTCACCACGACGGAAACCAAAATCGTCCCCACAGAAACAGCGACGGTGATCACGAACCAGTCGTCGGGAAGCCCGGCGAGCACTGCAGCGCCTTCGCTCATCGCAGAAACCAGTCCTCTCCCGACCGTGTCCCTGTCGCCCACCGTCGCGTCTGTCGTCAACTCGGCGGTCACGGAGAGCCTAAGCATCGACAGCAGCAGTCCCTCGGAAACCAAACCCGAAGCCGTGACTCCTGTCACCGAGGCCAGCTCCTCCACTCCGGGAGTTCCTCAAGAAGCAAGTATTAGCAAGGAAGTAACTACTACAGCCGCTCCCGAGGCACAAAACACAACCACAACCACAACTACTACAACAAGTACCACTACAGAAGCAGTAGTAAGTTCAACTGTAGGAACCACCACAGCAAGCTCTTCTACAGAATCCTCAGCAGTAGAAACACCAGTGAATTCAAATGCAGAAAACACTACAGTTACTACTACAACAGAAGCCACCACTACAACAGAAGTTACTACTGCAGCGGTATCTTCTGCACCACAGGCAGTAGGGAATTCAACAACAGAAAGTACCCCAGTTGCTTCCTCAACAGAGCCAACCGTGGCAGAACCAGCGATCAATTCCACGGAGGTAAAAGCACTCGACAGCAGTCCTGAGACCTCAACTACAACCACCACTACTTCTCCTGCTGCCAACGCTTCGACCTCAGGGACGACTGCCAGCCCGGCCCCCGCCTCGTCCTCCCCAGACGCCGCCGCACCCGCCTCGGAAGACGCCTCAGCCGCCAACGCCACGGCCACGACCAGCCAGCCGCCAGACTTCACCGTTCCTGAGGGAAGCATCAATGTGTCCACCACGGTCGTGCCTGGCGAGGCGGACGCGCTGGGCAACGGGACCCTCGTCCAGCCGACGCCAGCGCCTCCCACGCTGGGCACCTTCACGAGAGACAACCTCCCCGAGACGAGCTTCACTTGCAAGGACAAACAGCTGGAGCAGTTCTACCCAGACCCGGAGGCCAACTGCCAGGTGTTCCACTATTGTTCACCAGGGTTTGTCAAACAGCAGGTGCTGGATTTGAAGTTCCTCTGCACCGGCGCCACAATGTTCGACATAAACACCCAGAAGTGTGAGGATATGGCTAATGTCACCTGCAGCTTTAATGACACTGTTACAACACCACCACCTCCTACTGAGCCACCAACCACCCCATCAGAAGAACCGACAACAACAACAGTAATCACATCTTCATTAACTACAACAGTAACTACACCCACCACAACAGCAAACACAACAGTAGCGCCATCAACTACAACGGAAGCGGTGCCAACCACAGTGGCAGCTGCAGGAGACACAACAGAAACCACAACAACCACAACAGAAGCCTCTACAACCACAACAGAAGCCTCTACATCCACAACGGAGGCACCGCATGAGGTCCATCATAACTGGAATGCTACAAAGCCGGACGTAAAAGCCAACGAAAGCCTTGTCGAGGAGAAGGCAGCAGAGATCGAATTGTTCGAAACCACAACCGTGGAAACGGAGGTGAGAGAAGTGACCGAAGTAGACTTGCCTGAAACTGAAACCGTAACAGATAGAGCTGCAAGGGAAGAGGTTTCAACCAGTACCGAGGGCTTCGAGGAGGCTTTCGAGACGACCACAGAATACTTTCTGGTGGAAGAGCCGGAGATCAACACAGAGCTCGGCCCGATCGTCCTCGCTCCGGACTCCGCAGAGCAGCAGCCCGTGGAGAGCCCAACGAACCCCGAAATTTCAGAAACGTCCGAGGCGCCAGAGACCTCCAGCAGCACAACAACGCCCGTCCCAGAACCCACCACAGACGCGTCCACACAGGAGAGCATATCGCCCCAGACTCCAGCGCCCACAGAAACCGTGCCGCTGACGGAGGAGGCCCCCTCGGCCAGTGAGGAGCTGGAGTCGAGCGTCGTGTCGATAGCCAGGAACGCCTCCGAGTCGACCCACACCGCTTCGACGTCGTCCACCGAAGCGACCCTGGCGGAGGCGGCTTTGTAGGGGCCATCGCGCCATTGGACTTGAAGGGTATTAAATGGCGTGCTGCGAGTCGCGCCTGTAATAACTTTATTAATTCTTCTTCTCTTTTTTGGGGTTTATTTATTCTGAGAGATTATCAGTGACATAGGTTTATGTGAGAGTTATACCTGTTACCCGTGGTATTCTGTGCCAAAAAATATTTACCTACTCTGGTTCAAGGAGCAGAAAACATTCCAAAAAGGTATTATTTTCATCACTGTGATACGTTGCTGATGTAAGTATTCGTGAAGAAAAAGGTTTTTTTTAAACCATTAATCCAATAATATAACTTTCTTTTTTTTTAATCTTAAAGAAGTGACACAAACCCTAGACCATAATTTGAACAGTCACTCTTTTTTGTCATGTCATATTATGGGGGGAAAATCTTGAAAGACGAAACATGAGGTAAATTAACTTAAGCAACCCTAGCATGAAGGCCAGTGATGGGATGTGATAAGATAATTAAGGTAGCCGTGTCAGCCAATTAAAACTCCATTGAACAGCTTCCCTACGATGGACTCTGTATAAAGAAATGTCTGTTATTATTATTGTACCGCATGATAAGTTGTTAGTAATTTTGAGTCAGATAAGGTTGTGGCATATTAGGCTAGTAGGTGACTTAGAAATGGACTTGAGGTATATGATATGTTAAAGAAAATGTATTTATTTGGGAAATTTGATTTAAAAAAAAATAAAAATGTTTTTTTTATATGTACTGAATTGACGCGACTACCAGCCACCTTTTTTTTTTAACTCGTTTGTACCCTAAAGTGGCATTTCTATACTAACCCCTTTCTGGTTTATTGTTTAAGGATTATATTTATATGTAAATAGGATTATCCCCAAGTCCATTTTTGAGAGCCTTCCAGGGAAAACCGTCTCCTGCTATTTAGTTAACAGACTCAGCCTTACTAGCAATTTATGAGGGATTAATAGACACGTGGGTGACAGAGGGAGTGGCTGCGACGGACTACGGACTATTATTAACCCTTTCAGTTCAGTTACAGCCGAAGAAAGAACAAGTTTGTTTATTTTTTATTGTCTTTATTACTGGATATTACACATTAAATCACCATTGAAATCCGTCAATGTTTCAGTTGATAAGCAGAGTTTGCATGGCATTCTATACATATATATAATATATTATATATATATATATATATATATATATATATATATATATATATATATATGTATATATATATGTATGTATGTATGTATGTATGTATGTATGTATGTATGTATATCTACGTACATATGTATATATCCCACGATGAAACGAATCCCAACATTCCTTTAGAACATTTTAATCGCAGAACAACCGTAGAAAACCCAATTAATAGATTTTTTTTTTTGATAAGCCACCGAATTTTAATTTCAATGATTCACAAGCACACGCAGTAACTTAACCCGCTTTGATAGCAAGAGATATAGAGCAGAATTTTCTCTTTTCTTCATTATCTCGGCCTATCATTATAGTGAGATTTTTTACATATTACAGTTTATGATGAGAAAGCTTCGAGAGCAAACTTCGGCGATATAAATAATATAATTTTTTTTTTTTTTCTCTATCTCCATTTTTTTTTTTTTTTTTTTTTTTGTCCTTTCTCGTAATACAATAAGATACATATTTTCCTTACCTTTGAATGAGATATCTTTTTTATAATCACTGTCACAATATAGCGAAACATCTTTTTCTAGTTAGCACAGACTTTAATACACATAGTATGTCATTAACATCATCTCCTTGTATATTGCATCAATATCAATCACATCAGATAGATAAACATTTAAAAAAAAAGTAAAAGTCTGTTTCTTATGATGATGATTAAAAGTTTATTCATTAAGAGCGTTTTTGCATATTAAAAAATTGGCTGATTTTAGTTTGTTAGATAATTGCCTGTTAATATTATATATACGTGATCTTATGCATGTAACAATCATTATTAAAAAAAACATGCATATATTTACGAGTATATAAGGACTTACCTCCTGTTTTTTTATGTATTGTAAATTTGTTTTTTTTTTTTCTCCTACTTATTGGGTGACCTAAAAAGTGCATAATATATACGAGACGAATGCACTTTCCAGCAGTTAACATCAACGGTAACTAACATAGGTAAGGTAAAAATTTAAGCCTCTTTCATCCTTTCATTGAATCGTGTGAAATTTCTGGACATTAGGTACTGTTTTAATGCATCATTTGCCATGCTAAGTGATATTTTGAAAGCGTGTGTCATTGTTGAGATGGAATGTGTAATATTTTTATAAAACAGAATCAGATATCAAGTAGTGTTAAGTACACAAACAATGGTTTATATAAGTAACATTGAACTTGGACGATGAGGGGTCAAGGCAACCAAATTGTATCACAGCAGAAGACACTTAAAATCTAATCGTCATTTTAAGCGAGATTTGTTATTGTTTACGGAAACCCAGAGAGTAGTAACCAAAAGAATTGAGATGCCTGTCTTCCAGGTGCTTGCAATAACGTATTACTGTTATAATACACATATTTTGTAACTAGTGAGGAGGCGAGGGAAGGGTCAACACTTTTGCTTGACGTTCCCTCAGCCTAAAACATGTTCCTTTTTGACACAGAAGAAGAAAAAGTGAAAAGGTCTTTTGAAGAAGGATTTTCCTGCTGAGGTAGACGGATCTCACACTAGGTTCATGTTATCATTGCCATTTTATAGAAGCAAAATTTTCTTTTTATTGATGTTATACCCCGACTCACTCAGATTTCATACTCAATCCCCGTGTACCTGACCAACAAAATCCTTTTTAAAAGCATTCCCTCCTGCTATAAGGCAATTTTTAAGAGATTAAAATGGAAATCATGTAAACAAACTTGCACATGGCTTAATCTTTCTTATACTGATGACTTGTCTGGGCCATATGCAGCGTTTGAAGAGGAAGAAAACCGGTGACTAGATAGAGAGAGAGAGAGAGAGAAGACAAAACAGTTACAGATTTAAATAAGTTTTGTGGATGTGTTTGGATGAGAGAAAAGGCATAATAATACAGCGGTGCATGAATCTGTATTGTACGATGGTTAGTTCCTCTTTGACATGAAAAAAAAAATGAATAAAAAGGTGTATGTGGCTATTTTCGCGTTGGTAAAGCCGTGAAGAAAGTGGGTCAGGTAGAGGATTATAATTAAGAATCTCATGTCACTCCATATGAAACTGAGAAGGTCATAGCGTAAAGACCAGACGAGATAGGCACCCATCAGTCCACATATCCTTAGAGGTATCCAAACGCATCCATTTTTGTTAGTAATGTGTAAAGAACTCAGTGACGAAAAAAAAGCCTTTAACACACTTCAACAAGGTTCAAGTTCACCACACTGTAAATAGAAGATGAACCTTGTTGAACCCTCATTTAAGGTTTTACACCAAACTGTAAAGTAAAATGAGCATTGGCTGCTTTTTCTTGCATTTGTGATTATGATATTTATTATAGCATATATCATCCTGTGTTATTTCTATTACTGTTTCCTTGGCTCGTAATAAACATGGTGACTTCATGTTCAACGGTTGTTTCAATAACATTTTCCCTTTTGTTATTAAGTTAATGGTAAACTTAGCCGTTGATTTTAGTTGTTGTTTTTTCCTTCAATAAATATTCTGTAATATTCAAATTTTGAACCTTGAAATTTCCTTATTATTATAAAATTATTGTCAAATTTGGCTATTGATTTTTTTTCATCAAATATTCAGTAATATTTAAGTTTTGACCCGAACTTTTTGGAAACAAACATACTTATATACGTGATACAGACTTTTACAATTGCGACACCTGGCAACTCGAGATGATTTGTTTACACTCGTGTAGAAAAGTTATGAATAAATATTTAAATAACCGGTTATTTTTTTCCAATCGTTAAATCATATCCACTTACAATTATTATTAGAATTAGTATTAGTATTATTGTTATTATTAGTAGTAATATTAGTATCATAATTCTGTAGCATATTTCACCTTCTTGTCAATACGAATTCTTCAGTTGATATTTTAACGATTAAATTATTAATGAACAGTATTCGAAAGTCTTGTTCTTAAATTGATATAAGCATTATGAAAGAAAATAAATATTCTCAAAAATAGCACCGACCAGACATGAATGTTGCCAATTTAAACCTAGACTCAACATTTATTTTCAAAAAGTACAATTTTTTTTTTTTTCCTAATGGCACAAATCAGGTATAATGATAAATATGTCGTCTGTTTATCATCAAGATAAATGATAAAAAAAGCAACCTTCATCTAATTAATCCAAATAATGATAAAATTGATATCAACATTAATTATTTTATTCATATATTATCATATCGTATTTTTTTTTTTTTTTTCTGTCGTTTCGTTGGAATTTCCAAACAGACATCTTGCAAGAATTTGAAAGAAATGACAATAACATCAAAAGAATAATTGAATAAGCTGATAAATATGAACAAAATAGATAGAAATAAAACAGCAAATTGAGTTTTTGTTTTCTATGATAAGTTATTAGCAGAATCAGTCAAAAATCTGTCAATTTGTTCCTTATTGAAATGGAATATGGTACAATATACCATATTTTTGATGCTCTGTTAAGTGAATTTCATTCTAATTTTCCATTCTATTCTTTATTTTACCGTAAGAGAGTTTTATCAATGTAGAATAAAAAGGAAAAAAAAAAATATTTGAAGAAAAATTCATGTCTTTATTCTTTCATTATTTTCTCTTTTCCTTTTTGATTACTTAACCAAATGTATATCATATAATCTAAGAAATTTATGAAAATATTACTAGTGCATAATGTATGGACAGCAAAACAGTGTCTTTTCTTCAACTGCTCAGTCAAAACAGTTAAAAATATCAGAAGTTTGGGCCAATTACCTTAATTGTAAGCGTTAATATGCATAACAGTTTATGAACTGAATATATTGTGTATATATACATATATGCAGACGATACACGACCACACATAGCTAAAACGAGGAGAGAGAGAGAGAGAGAAAGAGAAAGAGGGAGAGGGGAGGGAAGAGAAGAGAAGAGAGAGAGAGAGAGAGAGAGAAGAAGACAGACTGACAGAGAAAA
The DNA here is from genome assembly GCF_003789085.1 of Penaeus vannamei. Taxonomy (NCBI): domain Eukaryota; kingdom Metazoa; phylum Arthropoda; class Malacostraca; order Decapoda; family Penaeidae; genus Penaeus; species Penaeus vannamei. Next base: position 139,721 of record NW_020870436.1, on the reverse strand, counting down.
AGAGAGAAAAAACAGATACAGACGACAGACAGAAGACAGAGAGAAGACAAAAAAGATAGACAGGCAAGACACAACAGAGATAAGAAGAAAAAGACAAAACAGACGGAGACAAAAAAACAGCACGAAACAAAGAACGAAAGAGACAGACATACAGACATCAGACAAAACAAGAAAAAGAAACAGACAACAGACTGACAAGAAAGCAGACAGAAAGACAGACAGACAACTGACAAAGACAACACAGAAAGACAAGAAACAAACAGACAGACAAAGACAAGAAACAGACAGACAGACAAAGACAAGAAACAGACAGACAGACAAGAGCGCTTCCCGCCTTTAACCAGAACGCGAGGCATCCATCGCCTGTGGACCCATTGATATTCCAAATATTCAGCCCCATCCCGCTCTCCATGTGAATAATCATCGCTATATTATTAAGCAGAACGACAATATTCTCGACCCCTGGTTCCGTGGATCCCACCTCCCCCTCCCCTCTCCCCTGGTCCGTGGTTGGTACCCCCTCCCCCCCCCCCCTTCCCCTCCCCCTGTCCGGCGACCCCCGACCCCCTCCCTCCCTCCCCCCTTCCCTTCCCCTTCCGCCCATCCCCCCCCCCCCTCCTCCCCCCCTTCCCCCTTCCCCCTTCCCCCTTCCGTGGCTCGCGACCTCCACCCCCCCCCTCCCTCCCTCCCCTTTCCCTCGACCCCTGTTCCGTGGATCGGTTTTTCTCTTTTTTTTTAACATTTTTCATTCTTTTTTTCTATTCATTTTTTCGATTTTCAATTTTTTTCTTTCTTTATTTTGATTTCTTTTTTCATTTTTTCTTTCTTTATTTTTTCTATTCTTTATCATTTTTATCTATTCTATCCATTCATTTTTTTCTCTCGTGATTTTCTAAGAAGATACGAAGATGGAAAAGAGAGAGAAAAAGAAAAAGAAAAAAGAGGGAAAGGAAGAAAAAAAAAGAAAATAAAGAGAAAGGGAAAAAGCAAATCAAAAAGAAAGAAGGCAAGAAAAATCGAGAAGTATGAAAAAGAAAAGAAAACCAGCAGTGATGATAATGATATTAAAAGCAGCAACAACAAAATAAAGAATAAGAATAAATTACACTTGGACCGGAAATTGCGCATAATTTTTCGTTTTTCGATTATTCTCTTACGTTACGTAGAAATGCAAATATACTTTTTAGAGTCACTATCCCTCGTTTTTTAACATTTCCCGACTTTGAATACAGGTAAGACTAATTTATTCACAAGCTTGCAAATACTTAAACCTGCAACATTTATTTATTTCATTGTTTCTTCGGTTATTTCGTCCTCCGATACCATTAAGGTTAACTTCAAAGTCGACCTGATACACCGTCAACTATTTTAAATTTTCCATTATTTACAAAAAGGGAAAAAACGTATGGTTCTCTGCCTCTTTTCTTCTTTTTTTTTCATTGTAAACTCCACTCGGAACAATGTTATATACCGAGTGTACACTCGAATGTTATATACTGGGACTATACTTGACAACCGAATTTTAGTGCCCCGATACCCTTGAGTCATTAGCTACTGTGATTATTGGTAAATCCTGCCCAGACTAGACCGGCGTTACACAGCCAGGGTTCCTTGAGAATTTGCCAGGGTTACACACAGCTTTTTTGAGATATAGTGATAGACAGGCTTTGTGAGCTATTTGCAAAGTCATCCCAAGCCTAGTGTTCTTTGAGATTGTGGAGATGATAATATTAGAGATTTGTACATTATGTGCAGAGCCAATTCTATCCTATTTCTATTATGCTTGTGCAGAATATGTATACACAAGTATGCAAGGATGTCAGCAGTCCAACAAACTCTATCTGCATTTTTTACAATGTGTTGCTTTCTAGTTTTCGAACAACCAAGAAAAAAAAACTAAATCAATTATCAGAACACGTTATATTTATTCATGAAAGAGAAACAAATAAAGGGAGATTATAAAACATTCTCATATGTTGGGGAAACGTAGAAAAAGTTCGAAAATGCTGCAACGGGTACAAGATACACACACGTTGGCGGTCATTATTTTGTAAAAAGAAAAAAAAAAAAAAAAAAAAAACACATCAGCAAAATAGCTCAAATTATAATTGGTGTCCCTATATCCTTCCCTTTACAGAAAGCACCGTGCATGTAGGCAGTTATTACAACCTGCTCATCTCATAACTGCTATGAGGTTGTGAAATTGTGCCCAGGCGATGCAATTCGTAAGCATGTCTTATGTACTATACGGTATAGTTAGGGAAGCCAGGTAGTTTTGGGAACGTAAAACATACGTGATTAATTGTTTATGTCTGCTTATTGAGGCTTGATATCTAGACTAAAATTATTTGATGTCTTCTTAGTCGTTTGTTCCTGCCCTAAATGAGGAGCGGTAAGCAATTAAGATTTTTTAACCAACGTCTATGAAAGTGCTGTTAATGTTTTCTAAAATGGCAGTTTATAGTAGATACCTTTCATAAGTGGGGTTTGTGTTGTGGTGAGGACTCTTGTTTCTGCATGTAAGTTGTGTATTTGTTTTATTATAATGAGTTCTCTTCTCTTGGCCAAATATGATATATCTAAAGGATCGAAATATATGAAGCTTGATGTGCATTTGCAGGTGACGTCAGGCAGGTCTAGAAAATATCACATTTATTATCCCTAACGTTATCACCATTCCTTCTGTTTCCTCCTGACAGTTATGATGTTTATTTTTACGTCTCATATCCACTCATATGCAAGAATGACACTTTTTTATGACATTTATAATCCGATCGGTTATGTAAGAAATCCCATTTTCTATGGAAACGATTGGCGGGGTAATATGATAGAAAATGAAAATCGTCCTTTTAATGGTAACTAAATTATCCATATAAAACAGATTCCAACACAATTTATAAATATTTGACAATAACCATAGTATTTTTTCCCCCTTTTATTTGTGGTGATTGTTTTACTTATAACTTTACCGGAGGCTGAAAAATATATAGGTAGGTAGTAGATATGATGACAGAAAGGTGAAAAAAAAATGCTAACAAAAACTTACAAAATTGTCTCTATTCATACTATCGATTTTTTTTTCTTTTATACAGCATTTCTACAACACAGATAAATCCTGTATTACAAGTCGGTGAAGGTAAGTAATGCTCAGTAATAAGTTTACCATACTACCCAGGACATATTTTTTTTTTCGAAATTATGATTGGATGGAAAAAAAATCAGAATATTTTTATTTTCAGAACTTCAGGGTTTATTGTTTATTGCGGCCACTAAGAGCAAAAAGAAATTTATATAAGATATAAGCAGTTTTCTTTTTGAGGCTTAGTATAAACTTAAATGCCAAGTTACTGTTAAAGATATGAAATATTTCTCCTTGTCCACTATATTCATGCAGTATCTCGACCATTGTCATCAGAACATCTAGATATATTAAAATTTGGTGCTAATCCATTGAGAAAGTCAGAGGTCTTGAATTTTGTGCTTTATTTACTTGTTAATTAATCACATATACTTGACAAGGGAATTATCGTTCTCTCTCTCTCTCTCTCTCTCTCTCTCTCTCTCTCTCTCTCTCTCTCTCTATATATATATATATATATATATATATATATATATATATATATAATAAGAAATCTCTCTCTCTCTCTCTCTCTCTCTCTCTCTCTCTCTCTCTCTCTCTCTCTCTCTCTCTCTCTCTCTCTCTCTCTCTCTCTCTCTCTCTCTCT
>NW_020870436.1:110996-125996 GCF_003789085.1 Penaeus vannamei | reverse complement strand
CCAGGGGGGATATTGGATAAAGGGACGATTCATTGCCCCTAAGGTACAAAATCCTTACTGACCATGGTATGCCTGTAGTACGTTTGGGAATGAAATGGTCCACCCCTCAGATTCCCCTGAGGGGTAAGGGCTATGCAGCTAAACAGGGAAATACCGTGCCTATGTCTTTCCTTTCATCCCTGGCACAGAGTCAGCCTTTCATTGTCAACACGGCTCTCATGACTTGGGAAGTGGATAGTAGGAGGAGGGAGAGGGAGAGGAAGATTAAGAGGAAGAGACAGAGAGAGAGTGAGAAGGAATGTTTCCAGTTTCCAAATGAGGGAAATTAAAACAAAAGTTGTTACTCTTCAGTTTATAAACCAATAGAAGGATTACATTTGTTAACCTTATGCTGTTTTTTTCTGTATTTAGTAATTAGTAAGTTTGTTTTTTCTTCTTTAGTAAATCTCTAAAATTTGCTTTGATATTCTTTTAACATAATACCACTGCATAATAAATAATCAATTCTAACATACCCTATTTATTTACTACCACACCAGTTATATTTAGTTTATAAAGATATTTCACAGATATTCCATAATTTGTATTTTAACACTATGCTCATTTTTCTTAAACCACAGAAACTTTATAAAATATAAGATTCCAATTCATATTTCCAGCCAGATCACAATACACAAAGAATAATGATAGTAAAATACAAAAAAAAAGGTAATTTAAAAAGAAAATTACCTTAATGTTACTTAAAAAAGAAACCTTAAATAAAATTACACAAAAAAATCTAGGTAGTACTCTTTCTGGAAAAAAAAATCTTACACATATTATCAGCAAGGGAAATGTTAATGAAGCCTCTTGTTTGTCCAAAATACAGTTTTTATTCCAAAGTCTCTTCCATAATGGAATGGAATTGCACAGGAAACTATGAATGAAAAAAAATTACCTTGGGGGGAAAAAAAGCAGCTCAAGGTAAAAAAAAAAATATAATAATAAATAAAAATAATAAACAAATAAATAAAAATAAAAATAAAACAAACAAAAAATTAAATAAAATATCAAGGACAAACACAATAACATGAGCAAGAGAAAAAAATTCAATAAGAAACAAGACAAAAAAAACACAAACTATTCTCCTATTCTTCCAACACTTATAGATGAGGGGGGAAAAAAATATATCCTCCTCAATAAATAACTTCAAACCATGATCTCTTGCTTCAGCTAGTGTCGAAACGATGAGTCGCTTTCAGAAGTGAGAAACGCTGTAAAAAAGCTGCACGCAAAAAAGTGTTACTGCATGTGACATACGTAACGAAGACATGAGGTATTTCTGAAATTCATATGCGACAAGAAATGAAGAATACAATGCCGTAAGAAAAACATTTGCAATCAGCCTTTGAATAGTCTATACAGCAATGCTAAGTGAACAGAAAATTCACAAAATTAAGGCCTATTTTCTTAGAAAGAAAAAATTGCATACAGAAAGTTAAGTGTGCTCTTATTTGTATGCCAATAGTGCTCATAATGGTTAACATTAGCCCCCCTCCCGCCTAAAAAAAAAAAAAAAAAAAAAAAACTATGTTCAACTACAAGATCATCTTAAAAGGAAAAATACCTATGAAAACTAAAGGTTAAAAAATCACAATTAGTATATCATTCGGCAATATCTTTTTCTTTCTGTACTGCCAAGAGACTCTAACAACTCGTTTATAATGCCTTTTAGGCAACTTTAATATAAAGATCAAAAATATTTTCCGCAACATACAGTCTGTGTAAGACTTGACCCTTTGTAAACCTACTTTGATAAAAATAAAAAAAAAGAGCCAATAGACAAGTTTTTTTCTCTTCATTACATTTTTCCAGCTGAATCAACAAAACACAAAAGACTTCTCTACGATTTCCCCTTTTCGGCCAAATTCCGTTTCAAAAACGTTCTCCTGAATTTCACGTCAAAGAGTGTATACCATACTTCATGAATTCTTACTGTAGTCTTACATTAACGCAAGTCTAAAGATAAAAGTTAACATTACTAAAGCCAGGAGGCAAAAGGCCAAATGCTAATGTATAATTGCTGTTCTTGCTTGCTATCAAAAGCTAGCTAGGCATTAGAGAATAAGAATGGTGATAAAAAAAGGAAATAATAATAAAAATCCATAACAATAATAATGATAAGACAAGATAAAAACTATGATTCTTATATAACATTAACATTAATAATAATACATGTAATGATAACGATGATAGAAAAAATGCACATTACTTGCATTATCCACTTTTTCTTATATGATAAATATAATTCCTTTGCAAAACACGAAATGTTCTATCAAAACAAACCTTTAAAAGTATAATGTTACATTATGTTAAAGCCAAGTCATTTTAAATAACAAACAAGTAAATAAATAAAACTAAAATATAGCCTGAGACATACTAAAAAAACAAATACAAAATTTGAAAAAAAAAAAAAAAAAAAAAAAAATAATAATGAAATACAAATAAAAATGCAAAAAATCCTTTTCAAAGTGTTTGCTGCAGGCCAGAGAAAAAAATCATTCATATCTAGCTTATCATCTTGAGTGAACTTTGTGGTACAGAATTATGGTACTTCTTCACAGAAAATTTGCAAGCTGATGTGCAGATCTGAACAACCGTTATATACTGCAACCTGAACAAACCAAAGAAATATCAGCAACTTCATTCTTCTATATGAAAAAGGTAAAAGAAAAGAAAAAAGAAAACAGGTACGTCAGACTGAGTTAACACTATCCTAAAGTAAAGCACTGATAAAAGTGACACTACTACTTAAAAAAAATCTCTGGTTCACAGCAAAAGAACAAATTACACAACCATGAAAAGAACATTCACCAATCTTTGTAAGAACAGAAGGTGAATTACGCAATGCAGAAATAACAGGTGCAATTAATCGCATGAATACTCCTCCCCAATTTTTTTTTTTTTTCTCTGCCACTTAAATATGTCAGTCTCATTCAAAGAAAAAAACTAACTCACATACATTCCCAAGCTCTTGCAAACACATGCATGCAGGCACACTCGCCTCTATTTACACCCACTAACTTTCTTACTTATATCTTTTAACCCTTTCTGTCCTTAAAACAACTACCATGATAATTTGTTACATTAGGCATACAGCTGCATGACAGTTTTATACAATTCTATTTGTGTGACCTGATTCTGTTGGGGAGTATCCACAAATTCAAAAATGGTTCTTCCTGGCAGTATGTATAAAAAATAAAAATGAATACCATGTGTACTTGGTGAAGAGTATGTAGATACAGAGGGAAAAAATTGAATATTTACCTGAACATAACTACTGGGAAAAAAGGAACACAAATGAGCAATATATTCAAACTGAATGTTACCTGGATTTTCCAAAGGCAACAAAAAGTCCTAAGTTATTACAACTACCAAACCCAGTTCATAATTTCTATTAAAAATAAGTAGTTTACTATTGTGACAAACCCAAGTGATCCTACTTACCAATACTATCCTAGACATTCTAAAAACATACATTTTTACATTTCAGATCACTATGCACACCTTAAAAGACCGAAGAACTACACTTTCACTTTTCCTGGAATAGGAGTATAGACGTCCCCACAAGAGCTTCTTGTAAAGGAAAACTCAAAAGGTTAGACTCGGTAGTAACTGTAAACTAAGACAGCACAGCTACTTAAGCAGGAGACAAATAGATTACTGGCAGCAGAATTGTGTGCCTTGCTGTTACCCCCTACTTTGATGTCTTATTTTCACTGATCAATAATAAAGCTTTGGTATTTTTCTGCAATGTAACACTTTTACTTCCCAATATAAGTTCAGGACTTAAACCAATGTCTACTCATATTCATACCAGTCTGGTAGAACATATAAGTAATTATTTTAAAAAAGGCATCACAGACTCAGGAACCAAAATGTATGCACAGACCAAATGGCAAGTGCATAGCATAAAGTATTCTTATTTCACTAACTTTCTATCCCACAAGATTGTCCCTCTAAACACACCACAAAAAGTCCCTAAGTACATTGCACTGTTTTAAAAACAACCCCACATGACCATATCACTGTGAATTTATCACCCAAAAATACCATCCACAATCTGTGTTTTGCATGCTGCATGCATAGTATGCACCTAAAGCTAACAAAACATTTTAGACTAAGACAGGAGAGTAATACTGCACAATGTGACCTTATTTCGAGATACACAGAATTTCAACTGCATAACTCCTATGACAGTTTGGCATACAATACACCTATATCACAAACTAATTTTAGATAATTTAAGATAGATCTGAGTAAGAAATCCAACATAGAGACACCAGTATCTAACTTCTAGCTTACAGTTACAAGATGGATGGAAGATGAAGCTGCAGTATATGATTATTCACTCCAAACAATTTCTTTTAAATGTGCAAAACGCTTGATTCTCGTAGTCAAATTCACCATAGTCACACAATAAATCACACTATTTGTAAAAGGATTCCATTGCTCTGCAGTCAATAATCATAACTGCAGCAAATATAAATAAAGGATAGTCTTAGAGCAATACCTTGATACAAGATATCAGTCTGTTAGAACACGAGGTAACTGTGTGGGAGAGAAGGGATATATGCGATGACCTTCTGTCAGGCAAAAGAATCCTAAAGGAGTTGCTTCTCGGGATTTTATACAAAGGAGAGTACCATCCGGGTAATCTGATTTCCAAGAAAAAAATACATATATAATAAACCAAACAAAATTCATTGTAGTTATTTCAAAGTACCAAAAGATAAAATATCATTTCAGACATCAGTTATGAGTGGATTGAAAAAAAAAGAGATACAAAAAGGAAAATATTCTTAAACACTACGATTTTCCCTATTTCAAATATGGAAATCTCAAATTGGCATAAGAACAGAGCAGTATATGCCATCTATGAAAACAGATAGCTTGGTTTTTTCTATTCAAGTTTCTTGGTTGAAAATTTGCCAGAGATATGATGCCTAACTCCCACAGTAAAAAGTCCTGATACAACAATAGCAAATTCACAGCAATGAGACACTAAGTTCCACTCTGAAAGGCTGTCATACAAAGAGATCTCCACATTAGAAAATAGAGGAAACTGCTCTATGTACAATGCGTTGTAACACTTCACAAACTACAGGATAGTTTGTCATCTGAAACTTACTGGCTACTGGCTGGACTGTACACAAAAACATAAGGTAAAGTGGGGTCATATCTTTCAGAGATTCAATCAACTGCATGAGACTCAATGACATAATGCTGACACTTAGAAGAACAGTCAGATCTTAAAGGCCTAATTTTGAACATAATCCCCCTGAAAATGTATAATAAATTCATCATATTGGATCCAATATGTATCTGTTAGTCCAATGTCATGCCTCAAAGAACATGAATAACCTCTCTTCTTTCCAGTATTACATATTAAAATTCAAAATAGGGGACTATTACATTCATTCTTTATATAAAACTACCAACACAATGCTCAACACTTTTTGTCTCCCATAGACAAAACTTTGTGACACTTTTGTTGTTGTTAAACCAACCTCTCAAAACTTCACAAACTTGGAATACAACCAATAAACACACAACAGGCTAAACAGTCACAGAGAGCTCCCTATCAAAATAGGAGTGTGAAGCACGCAAGGCTTTCCTATGGCAGAAAGTGTTTCGAGAAGGAGCGAAAGGCCTGAGGAATCTGAATTCTACATCATACAGTCTTCTACAAGGTGAACCAGTGTAAAATCCAGACGCAGATCTAGTCTCGGATAAAAGCCAATGGAAAATTGTGCTATATTTGCTAAATGCTAACCGTGCTTGGATATGTTCTCAGGAGAAAGAATGTTGTTCCCTCTACTGCTATAAGAAATTACGGACACACAACTTCCTTCGTGTTTACTACCCTCAACATCAAACTAGTGCCAAGGGAAAGGAATAAGTAGGCAGAGACGTGTAAGATACCGTCAGTCCCTGCAAAACCTTAAGACTAAAAAAGCATTGTGTTGTAACTGCAAATAGAACCTATTAGCTTCACATGCAGGCTAGACAATTCGCCATATCTTCAACCACTGTACCAACATTGTACTAACTGGAAAACTGAAAGAAAAATATTCTTAAAATAGTTTGGCAGTAAGAAACGGTATTCGAGTATAAGGGAAATGCACTGACATAACACAGTTTCTCCTTAAGTGTATTTTCAGGAGTGCTGAAAGGATCTTACGAGAGACGGCCATTGTTTTATCAATTTAGTAAATTAGTAAACTTACACTAAATGTACAAAAAGCACTGATATCTTCAACAGACACACCAATCAATATAATAATAATAATAATAATAAATAATAATAATAAGAATAATAATAATAATAATAATAATAATAATAATAATAATAATAATAATAATAATAATAATAATAATAATAATAATAATAATAATAATAATAATAATAATAATAATAATAATAATAATAATAAATAATAAATAATAATAATAACATAAATATAATAATAATAATAATAATAATAATAATAATAATAATAATAATAATAATAACAATAATAAAGACAGCCAAAAAACAGCTCTAATTCTTATGTCGCTGAAAAATAAAGTAAAGAAATTAAAAATCAAATCAACATAAAAAATATATACATAGCATCAATATGCCATAATCTGCCAAAATTATTATGCTTAGATTAAAATTCAGATCAGCAGATTACCTCTGCTATTTAAACATGCATACAAAGTATACATGTTATCACTAAAACTAAAAAAAAAAAAAAAAAAAAAAATAAAAAAAAAAACTAATAATAATAATGATATAACACATAAAACACTGCGAGTAAAAAAAAAAATCTAACCTAACTCAAGAAGTCCACGCAAACAACTTCTTAAACAAGACGATACTAGAACGAAAACTGCCCCTCCCCACCCCACCCCCCCCCAAAAATTTCATTAAAAAAAAAGTATACAAAATAAACAAATAATCATTAATAATAACAATTAAAAATGACAAACCCACCGCAGGGGTTAATAAATAAACGCACACACGTCACCACGCGCCAAAGGCCACACCACACGCAGATTCCTCGCAAGGCCTCATCATCGAAATATCACAAAACTGGCCAAAGAAGAATTAACACAATCAATAAGGTACTGATTATCAAACAACATTCTTAAAGCTTTGAGAGAATCGTAAAGAATAAGGTCTCCAAGTAATAGGAGTTAGCTACAATTTGAAAATAATAATGATAATGACAATCATTATCATTATAAAAATAATGATAACAATAGTAATAGTAATTATGATAAGCAAATAAAAAATAATAATAACAATAATAATAATAATAATAATAATAATAATAATAATAATATCAATATTAATATAATAATAATGATATAATAATAGTAATACAAATGATAATAACATTTTCAAATAAACATTTAAGAAACTGTGATAAAAAAGTAAATAAACGGAAAAAATAATAATTCTACAATTATGAGAATCTTAAAACTTAACGATTAGTTCTCAGTCAATCTAAGACCCTCGACACGAAGGTTTGAGTATATCAGTTTTCGTTACTTGTGAAATTAAGGGGGGGAAAAAAAATAATAATAATCATCATCATAATAACAATAATAAATTAAAGAACAAGAAAAGGAGTGGGAGGGAAAGAGTTTTTTTTTTTTTTAATATATACAAAGTCCCTCAACCTCCTTAACGTTTATTTGTATTCTTTGAACTAAATGTAATTCGCCTTTCATGCCTATTCATGCAATCATAGAAGAATTACAATCCTTTCTGCAGGAAGATTGAACTGAGAAAATTAAGTATTCTTTAATGCACTCTTAATGCAACCTCTAAAAAAAAAAAAGTTTGAAAATAAAAGTTAGACAAAGAAAGAAAAGGCAGACCACAATCGCCATCCTATTTCTAATAATAAAGAAAAAAAACAAAACATTATAAAATCATTTCCGTACAACCTTCTCATACTCTTTCACTTCCTTTCTTCAATAAAAAAGAAAAAAAGAAAAAAAAAAATCCAATTTAAATTTTAAAAATAATAATAATAATAAAAACCTATACAACTCGTTCACTTCCTCTCGCCTTTCCCAAAACAAACACGAGATTCAGTTACAGTCGCACCAACTCCATCTCTTTTGTAACGTGTCAGTCATGGGTCTATTTGTTCCTTCCCACCCAGGGACTCTCAGTCATCGAGTTCCTCCATCCTGCAGCGCACAGCCATTTCTACAACCTCCAGACTCGAGTAGTCTAGCTCTTTGATCAAGCAGAGCACAGCAGACAAGACGTTGGCATTCTGAATTATACAAAACGTTTGTAATCTTCATAATAATATAATCCAGCTCTTTGATCATTGGCATTCTGAAAGAAAAGGGACTTATATACAAAATGTTTGTAATCTTCATAATAATATAATCCAGCTCTTTGATCAATTAGAGCACAGGAGACAAGACATTGGCATTCTGAGAGCGAAGGGACTTAAATACAATGTGAAATAAAACAATATAAAAAGTCCACGAGAAAAGTGCAAAAAAAAAAAGGAAAAAACAAGCATCACTAGTTTTTTTCTGTCAGATAACCACACCCCTATAAAAGATTAAAAGATGCGATGCAAAGTATGTTTTACCAAAATCAAATTCTGAAATATAAAGTCCACATTCTTTGCAACTTACCAAGTGAGCTTAAAAACTAAATACACACAAAATAATAAAAATCTAAATACATAACCTACAAAACACAAAAATTACTTCCTTCATGAGTTGCCACAATTCCCGACAAACATAATAAATAATATCCATACAGTTCACATCAAACATGAGATATAAGCATCGCTCTTAAATTTCTATCTCCTCCTTGTAACGGAATTCGTTAACTTTTCAGCAAGTGCTCACCCTTGTTTTTGGCCTTGCTGGGTAAGGCTTAGTGGGTGAGGGGCGCTCCATAGCCGAGGAACGTGAAGCTGTTTCTACTTGCTGTTCCACTCGGCGGTAAGTGTTGTCATAGTGCTGTTGCACCAAGCCATTCTCACTTTGCTGGAAGGTGGCAGTTAAAATTAGCGGTCATATTTTCTCAATTGTCCTATTTCTTTCTCAGTAATCATTTTTCCATTTTCAAGTTTCATGACTTGTGATATGATACAAGACCTACTGAGCATACTATACAAAATCGTACAGGGAACACCTCTGCAACTAACTCATTGAACATATATTTCACTAGAGAAACAATACAAATCATTCAAATCATAAACGAAAAGAGACCTTAGACTCGCTACCCAACCTACTCAACTAACACAACTAAACACTGAACCACAACGGAGAAAACGCCTTCTCACCCTGCTCTGGGTTCTAGGTTCATATCGAGGGTCTTGGGAAATCCTCTGCTCATATCCAACAGGAGACTGACGCACCTCGCTAGGTGGGGAAGCATATCCATACCCATCCCCACGACTGTAACCTCGTTCCCTCTCTTCAGCTTCACTCTGTATATATGTAAGTAAACAGGAAAGACAATGAGGATGAAGCTAATAAGTCTGGGTATATATCTGAGTGAGAAAAAACAAACTTGCAAGGCTCATTTCCTAAGCATGAAAAATAACTTTTCATTCCGTCTATAATGTCCAACCTTAAAACAGATATGAAGTATGAACTTGGTTTATTGAGAACCTCTTTACAGCACAAAAGATACATATGATGAAGTCTTATTAAATCTTAATCAGAAGAATATCTCATGATGACTTAGTCAAAATGCACAATACACATCTGCACTGTCATTCATACCCTTTTCTCAAAACACAAGAACATTTCTGGCATCCCACCCTATTCCCTTTCAATCTTATCCAAAATGACCCAAGAATGAAACTACAGAATGATTAGTAAAAAAAAAAAAAAAAGGTTTTCTTACCCATCTCTGATCGCGGTACTGTTCCTGACCCGGACGACGGCTGACAGGGGAGAAAAGCAGGACACGGAAGGTTAAAGACACTGTTAATTGCATAAGTACAAACTCATTGAAAAAACAATGAAGAAGACGAAGAAGAAGAAGAAGTTGAGTGGAAAAATATAAAAAAATGCTGATTAGAATATTAGCATTTGTTTTCTGATATATATTAGAAAACTGAAATCAGCATTGTTGATATCTAAAACTGTATTAAATGCATGAAATTTACTTTAAATTTTGGCACCTTCAGGAAGAATGGAATACAAATAACATAAATTGGGGGCAAGACAAACACAAAACTCATACTTTGCATGCTGAGGATCAAATCAAGACCCAAAACAGAAAATATTATGAAATTTTTAGCAACAGACTCAAAAACAAATTAAAAAACAACAAAAATCAATATTTGTCCAATAAGACTGCATTCAACATACATCTTAAAAAATGTTAATCTAATATTCCATAACATGAATGGGGATATTCTGTAGTAATCCCAATCACTCTCTGTAGTCTTCAACTAACACGGAACTTTGAACAAAATGGTTCCTTTGATTGACCGAGAAAGTCTACTCATCAGGTACGATAATCAACACAAGTATGTTTGTTTTATTCTATGTTAACAAAGCGCAATTTGTTCCAAACTATACAGGAAAATACCAGTAGCTAGCACAGAATGAAATTCTTAACTAGGGAGTTATATGCGTAGATATTCCATAATTAATACTATTAATTTTAAGAAATAAACACGTAGTAAGCAGTTATTACCAAATTTCTAGAAAAGTAATCACACAAATGACAAATAAAAAGAAATATGTTTTAACAGGCAACAGATATCAATGGATGTAAGTGTAAAAGAGTATCCACTCAGATGGATATGGCCATGAGTCTAACCCTAGAATTACTGGCCAGAGCTCTCGTCTCATACGCAATCACTGGAATCTATGACGTGGAAAGTACAACCTTGAACACCAAGTAACTTCCACCAAAAGTGACGATTCCACAACACATACGATCAAGTCCAATATAACATGCTGGAGTCATGCAGCCACTGAAGAGATCATGCTCAGATTTTTTTTCTTTCTTTTTTTTCTTTTGTATTTTTTTTGGAGGGGGTGTGTGAATCTTGAGCCACTTTTGCATGCACCTTACTTTGTGTACTCACTGAAGGGGACAGACTGGGTTGTTGTTAGTGGCATTGCTGTCATTATTATCGGGAGTGAGGGGGGAGTTGTTAGTGCCGTTGGTATACCTGGGCGCCGTGTCTTCCCGGCTCAGATAGTTAGCATTGCGTGAGTCGTACTCATAGTCAGCATTGTGAGTGCGTGATTCAGGCGAGCGTATATACCCTCGTGAGTCAGATGAATCGGCTTCTGTGACAATCTGGCTGCTACGCCGTGATGGGCTCTGGAACAAAAGTTAAAATATATTACATATAACCTCTGCTACCAAAGTCCAAGGAAATCATTAGTAAATCATCAATAAACACAAGAAAAATTGTACATATATATACTGCAGATATCAGTATCAGTTCAGACACACTCTTCAACTACAGTAACACATATAAGGGAAGCAAATTCGCATTAGCATAAGAAATACACTGATAACACATTATACGAAGTCACTCCAACGTCACCCAAGGAAAACAGGAGAACAACATGAAATGGTGGCGGGACTGTGTGGATATGGTATATACATATCCATCCATCTATACATATACATATATATATATAACCTCCACAAAATACAATGTCACACGCACAACAATAAGGAAGACAGAGAAGGGAATAAGTTAGTGAACACCACAGATATTTACGGGAAGCAGCGAAAGATAAAGTAGTCTTACATGGATTGCAAGAGGAGACCTTAAGGGCCCAAGCTGGTCACTGCCTGCCTGAAACTATCAAATGGTATATTTATGCACACAAATGATAGTATTACACAAGGCTCTATCCATAATACCCAACTATTAAATGGTATATTTATGCACACAAATAATATTATATAGCCAGACTATTCATTATACCAGTCATATACACTGAAAGTCAAAATTAAGATCTACAAGGTTTAGCTTTTATTTCATTCTAATCATCAAATGGCATGTATATCTTTAGATAGGATTTTAAAATCAAACTTCTAACACTAAAAGACAAGAAAAAAAAATGCTTGTTATAGATGAAGTGCAGAAGCTAACAAATGTCATTCAAATTCATTATGCATTTTCAAAATGTGTAACCTCTACTGCAGTATGCCTCTACTGAAGGTTGGATTTCTTTATTACTGATATATTAACATTGTAATAATCATAAGAATGCCTTTTATGTCATCACAAAGTATTGGTAAAACTAGCAGTAACTACTGTGTTGAAACCAAGTGTCAGAATAGCTTTTCATTGAGTAAACTGTAAGACACAATACTATCGTAAAACCTCTCTACTCCAAAGTTGCTGAGATAATTCCTAATGTTCTGTGAAAATAAAGACCTGGCAAAGATCACGGGTTAAATAACTCAAATATCGGAGGTCTGGCTCCTTGATAACAGGGGAGTTCTATCGCATGGCACTTGCAATGGCCAAGAGATGCACTGGTATTGTTTTTGTTTGACACCTCCCGTGCTATCAATTTACAAAGTTTTGTTTGGCTTTGACAGAGCTAATCTTTGTGTAAATTATTTATAGTGAATAAACACCAATGATTGCTATTGTGATGATGATGATTATGATGACAACAATAACTGCAAGACATGGACATAAGTTGATGATGATGACGGTAAGAATAATGACATTTATAAATATCAGCCTCATTTATAATTCCCAATTACAGTCACTTTATCTTCTTTCAGTATATGAAAACTTAAGGATTTTATTGCTTTATTTCCTAATCATTAATATTTTTTTTGCAACTACACATTACCTGCTTTCTTCCATTTCCCTGAAAATTATATACAAAAAATTTCTTTTCGGCAAGTAGGCGAACCTGTGTTTCAAAATGTATTTAAAAGTAAAGTATTTTATGATGCTTTTCTAAATCCCTGGCTTACCATTCAGGTTTGACACAGCAGTTTCTCACTACATCATTAACATTTTAAAGGCAGACAATAAAATAAGAAATGTCATAAAAAGATTGCACAATTTTCTATTTCTTTTTCTTTCCTGATGCGCCACTTTAGAGTTTAATTCTTACATGTTCATACACAATATTATCTCAAAATTATACTTTTTGGGATAGGGGAGAAGGGGCAAAGAGTAACCTTGAAGGCCAATGAAACTTCCAATTTTAGATCCCCATAATGTAAAGGTAATGTAAAGGTATTAACCCAATGCCAATGGGAAAATGTTGCGTTCAATTTAGTATTGTTTTGTTAAAAGTTTCTGTACATAGATGGCTCTGCCAGTGCTTATCCACAAAGGAGTCCATTACTTGATCTTGTGACCTCACCTTTCCTAGAAATAGTGGAAAAAGCTTTTCTTACTAATGCAATCAATATTGACACTGTTATTTTTGTTATAAACATTATAATTACTATATTGTTGTTGACATTCCTAACAGCAATATCAAATACTAGAAAATATTATCGAAAATCAAGGAAAGGGGTAACCAGGTGAGACAGGTAGTTCTCGTAACTGGTTCATTGACTCAACTATATGTAACTTTTCAATGGACATGGCCACGTATGCCATCCCCAGCAGTGAGTGGTTAACATATATGCACACAGTCTCTTTGGATATAAAGGATTAAAACAAAAACTCTTCAAATACCATATTTCTAAATTTCTCAAAGGCTTAACTAATCAATGGCTTCTCTCATGATAAGTTTGGCACAGCATTAACCATTATTAATCTAACTGTTCAGTTACATTAGAATTTTAAAAACTTAGCAACTGATCGAAAACCTCATAGGAATCACTCAGAGGAAGCATAATTGTCATACCAAGTCAACGTAAAAGTAGTGTAATATTTTAAGTTTCTAATAGCAATTTACCAGAAAACCTTCTTCTGATTATTTAGACTATAGCAAAAGCCTCATTCTTATACCGGTATGATAACTGGAAAAATTTAGAGCAGATTTATTCAATGACTTCCCAACCAAACAGCTAAAGTACTTAATTTACTTTATTGTTTACTGTTTATCAATTTCAGAAGAAACTAACCATCACTGTATCTTAAAATTGTATTCTATTACTGCACCTTCTTTCTTTTTTCCTTTCTATACCCTTTTAAAAAAAATTTCCAACATTTTTTTTTGTGTGTGTGATTCCTCCACTCTCTCCACTTTTTAATAAACCTTTATTCCTATTAGGTGCCCACTATACATCACACTGAATCAATATAAAGCAATATACCATTTCATACTACATAAATATTGTACATTCATGTCTCAAATCAGAGCAGAGCCACACACACGACAACATTTTTCCCATGCCTACCTTGACACAAACCTGAAACATTGAAAACATATAATCCCAATCCCTACATTATCCCAAGCATACTTTTTAGCTTAATAAACACAACATCAATAACAAAATAAAATTCCTAAGACCAGATCATGCTGTCCTTTGCACTACCAAGATGTATATACAGCCTGTACATGCAGGTGCTCGGTGGCGATTCTAAAGTACATATTACGTGGACAACCGGGGAACTGAGGACTAAAGTAAGGGAACACTATCACTGTCCTGTAATAGAAGAGGGAGCAGTTGTCTTAGGCCCCAAAATGGGACTTTACAACAGGTAGATTTCTTCCTTATGAATGATTATAGGAATATATTGGAAGGGGATTTTAAAGATTCACTAAATTAAATAAAACTGTGTAAACTACTGAATGCCTGAATAAACTAATTAAAAATCAAATCCATTAATAACACAAATAAATACAAATATAAATAAAGAAATAACTACTTCCTAAATAATGATATCAAAATGAAGGACAATAAAATAACTCTCAATCATAAAGATTTCTCAGATTCGATGTAATCTTTAACACATAAATTTATCACTGCCGTCTCCACAATTTGTGCCTGTGCATGCTAATCACCTGTTCCCA
>NW_020870436.1:90996-105996 GCF_003789085.1 Penaeus vannamei | reverse complement strand
CCCATAATGTGGCCTTCACCTATTAATCATATGTTAATTAGCCAAAAAAAACTAGCTTATTAATGAGGTTCCCCTTCATAAGTGGCTTGTGAACATGGGGTAACTATAACAGTGTAAAACATTAGTGCTGGCATTAAAGATAAATGTATTTTCTCAACTTTCCTATATCATTAAAATGTTGATAATTACTATGCATATAATTTAGTATACACATCAGTCTAAAATTTCCAGCCACCACAGAAGTGTCTTTTATTTTCACAACACATAATTAGCTTTAAAAAGGTATTTCAGCAGAATTTTTTTACATTCAAATAATTATTTTCTTTATGTTTTATTACCTTCCTTCTATGCAATTTTCAAATAACAAGTGTTCATTGGTATATGTATGATTGTAAGGGTGTATGTGTCCATCCACATTCATATGCACACAAATGTATATGATGATATGGAGTATATACATGCATATAAGCATATATGTATCCACATATATGCATTCACATGAGCATATGCACATACAGTGCATATGCTCACTGTGAATGCTTTTTTTCTTTCTTCTTTTTGTCAATGTTCACATATGTGTTTACAAATGTGTATATCTATGAATATGAGTAAAGAACCCAAAAGATCAAGTATAAACATCCATCCTTACATCTAATCATAAGTCATTACAACAAGGAGAAATGAAGCAGACTCAAAGCACAGTCACAGTTTTGCTCATGCTTCAACACCAAAAAGGAAGTGAGAAGTGAGACCCTGTTGCTGGCATCAAACTTTTCTCCTTGACGAGCGCTAAAGTTTTCTGTCTCGAGAATCCAAGTCATGTGCGTCTTCACACTCTTGTGGGTGTGCTGATGTACACCAATTGGCCAAAAAGGACTGCTCAAACAACTCCCTAAACCTTAGCGGATATTTCAATTTCTTTTTTCCGTCCCAAGTGATGGACTCTCATTCCTCTCTAGTCTAAGGCAACAGAGTTAGCCTGGCCTGCAAATACCTGTGGTGAGGTGTCCTGGTTGGAGTAGTGTGACATCTGCGAGATCCTCCTCTCCGGGTCGCTCTGCTGGTACTGTGAGTAGCTGGTGCGTCGGGCAACTGGCTGTTCGTCATCTTCGTCATAAACAGCCTGAGAGTATTCATAGCCGTCATCCAAGGACTGCCCATAGACATCCTGTAACATCGCCATAATCATGACAACATCACTCGAGTCTAGCCTTGTGTTGGGTCGTATCGGAAAGATTCATGAGTGCATTTCTTACTATGTTAAAATGGGCAAGAAGAGTGAAAATTAAAGGAAAACAAAATCATGAACTAAACTGTGTAATCTCAAACACATAACCTTAAAAATCTTTACAATCTATCCTCCATAAAATGTGAAAATTTAAAGAATAGAAAAATTTATAAAAACAAACTTTCCAGCCTCAATCCCTCTGCACATAAAGTACGAATCTCTCAGATACGCAAAGAACGGGCACAAGTTCGACTCATTAGTACAGTTAAAAAGAGAAAACTGTTAAGCACTAACTATCAAAATCACTAAGACCTAAAATATGCAATGCTTTAAACAAACAAAGCGGATCACAGGCAAAGTAACAAAGTGAAAACAAAGGAGTGCCGTAAAATAAAACACAGAATGGTCATAGTGTCATACTGTTAATCCTTGTTAATCCAGACAAAATTAACAGGATGAAATTTTCCAGACAAGAAGCTATCAGTACAGCTTTAAAAAAGATATTGTAACAAAAAAATAAATCAATAAAAATAGATCACCTTTGAAAGTATTACTTTTGACAATCTCTGTTTCTCATTGCATTTAGTATTTGTCGTTTGACTTCTAAATCTTCATCAAAAGAGGACAAATCTCCATTAATTTCCCTTTTTTTTATGAACAAACAAGACTCCAAATAAATCAAATTGTTAAAAGTAAGAAATACTTCCAAAGATCCATTTAAAACTTTAACCAGCCAATTTCATTTAATCAAGTCTACATTATGAAGATTAGTAGCTTCAATTTATTTTCCCTTCTACCCTGAAACTACGACGATAGAATATAAGACTTATAATCCAACTATTCAAATAACATCCAAATTTCAGCTAGTCCGACTTTTTCCTTCTTATTTTTTTTTCATCTCTGCATTCTACTGCTTTATTTCCTTAATTACAGTGCAGCAAATCCTTTTTTATTGTTGCAATACAACAGGTAAATCAATGTAAATTGCAGTTTCACACAATTAAGACAAACAAGAAATTCAACTCCCCTTTAGCTACCTCTAATAGGGAATGACAAACGCACAAATACATTTTTGTAAAATATGCTTAAACCCACTTTAAATTCTAAGAGACACTGCACAGTCATTAATAATATAATCCCTATAACAAAAACAGAATGTGTGAAATTATAACATCCAAATGGATGATTATAAAACTTTAATCTTTTCTTTTACTGGCTGCATCAGAGGATAACAGCCAAAGCAACATGCCTAAAGATGTTTAACAGAAGATAGATATCTTGATAAATGCATTTTAAAATTGCAGGAATAGATCTGAATTTACTGAATGGATGCATTTTCTCAAAGAACATAGCTGTAACAATATAGTTTGCTCTAACAAATCAAAACCTTGTGTCATTCTGTTACTACGTTTTTTTTTAATTACATGGGTTTGCTATAACACACCATTGACAATTTGCTTTATGCTAATTAGTATGAAATTAGAAGGGGAAAATACAGGAAATCAGAATATACTGTAGAGAATTAACACAAAAATATCTACATACCATGTTGAAGAGAAGGGGCCTTAAAATATTAGCCTTCAGGCAACAAGATAATGCAAAAATAAAAACCAATTTGTCTTTGTCTTCAGAACACTAGAGCATCTGTCACTCGGTGTCTATGATAGCCAAATGGCTTGAGCTACATAAATACATGATCAGTGCCTTCATAGCTTAGACATACAAGATAAAACACTTCACAGGAACTAAATCAAGCTCTGGTTATTGGAAAATACATTACTGGCATCAAAAACCCTGATTTCAAATCTACATATATCATTACATAATAAAATTCATCAATCTGCAATATAAGTGAAACAAAATGGCTTTCTCTATGGAAATACAAAAGATATAATCTTCAAAGAATACATTCTTTCTGGACATCAATGCGATACCATTATATAAGAGCTTGGCATACTGCCCAGTAATTTAAGCATGAGCACTAGCAGTCAAAAAAACAAAAACAAGAAGTGAAGTTATATAAAATAAAATCAATTCACCTCTCAAAGCTATGTGTATCAACCCACCTGTTGATTGGAACGTGTTGGGGTTGTGGTTTGTGAGTAGCGGCGCTCGGAGGAGGGAGGCGAGCAGTCTGAGAGGCTGCTACCCCCTTCGCTGCGCAGAGACTCCCCCATGCTGCTTGACCTTGGCATTTCCCGCTCCTCTCTGATGCAAATAAAGCACGGGAGTGAATGTGAGAATTGAGGATGAGGAGAAAAAAGTGAAGAAGTGTAAACAGAAAAGAGGAAGTGGAGGAAGCCATCTCATAAATATAACTCTTTTGTTTTTCTCTCTAAATCTAGAAAAGACTAGCCATCTTCCCACCTCTGTGCCATTGGTGAGTCGGATATGGGGAGGGCCAGACCACAGACCATGGCCTGCTGGACCTCTTCTGAATCCACAGCAACATTATCCAGCTTCTGAAGGTGTGGCAGAGCGCGTAAGACTGTGTGGCGGTACCTATTTTTGAGAAGGTAAAACAAAAGGTGATTAGAGGAAGGAAAACGAAGAATCAAACGGTGGCAATTCACATGACACACTTTTATCATCTAAGAACAGATATCAACACAAAAACACACACTGGACACTGTAAATGAATATCTCTACACAGAACAAATATTATACACTGTGGTTATTGAACTAAAAAGATTTTGTTGACACATTTTCAGAAAATATATCAATAATTGTACTGCAAAGACAATGTAAAAAGTGCCAAAACTCCCTAACTCACTTCTCAAAATCCGCGCAGGGATTGTCGGCCAGCCACAAGCTCTTCAATTTGGGAAGCTGACGGAGGTAGAGCACTTCATTGATGTCACTGATGCTGTTTTTGCGGATGTACAGCTCCTGCAGGTTCGGACAGTACTGGAAGTCTGCCAGTGTCTGAATCTGGTTCACACTGCGGGAATTTTGTAGTATTGGTAGAGATTAGTTATATTCTGGGTTCTAATTACCACCATTACAATCCCTATCACTCACTATTAATTACCACTGCTGCCACTACTCGTATTGAGAATATAATATCATCTGCATTCGTTTTCTCCATGTATCATTACTACTTCTCATATCACAAAATCATATTATAACTTTCACATTCCCTCCCCTCCCCCCTAAGTAAAGCAATTTCAAAAACCTTAACTCTGGGTCTCGACACGTACCTCAGGGAAAGAACCTCGACATTGGGTAATTTTCTCACAACAGACACATCTGATAATTCACTGCCCCTGAAATGAGAAAAAAGTATTACACATACACAAAACACACACACATATACATATAGTGTAGAAGACAGGATCATCAGAAAACTGTAAACAGGTAAAGGAGTGAAATCAAAATAATTGATCATGTATCAAAAACTGATAAACATAACATTGCATTCACGAGAACAAAAGTGACTCATGAGTAAATGACTAATGGTGACAAAGGAATACTGGGTGTATACCTTTTTCATTTAACCTGTAACTTTATTGTTATACTGGATACATGAAACATATGACCAGGTTACTTAATAAATTATATAACTATATATTTAGAATAAAAACTCTCTCTCTCTCTCTCTCTCTCTCTCTCTCTCTCTCTCTCTCTCTCTCTCTCTCTCTCTCTCTCTCTCTCTCTCTCTCTCTCTCTCTCTCTCTCTCTCTCTCTCTCTCTCTCTCACATACATTCATATATATATACATATATATACATACATATACTTATATACAGCACAAATACTGGTAATGGTGACAATGATGATAAATGACTTATAAACCATCACAATGTGCACATCATGAAATACATTACAAGCAAATAATCATTATACAGCTAAATAAGAAGAATAACTATCCTAGAAAACAAATTTCGGTAGGCTAATTATTAAGAGCAGGATCGCACCAAACAATGTCCTTCCCTGATCAGACTAACAAATGTCAACAAATCTCAGCCACATATTGGCCATTCTGGGTAAATAGTCCTTCGACTGGTTATTTACTTGACTATCTATGGCCAAGGAGGTCTGCAAACTTCGCCTTGTTGAAATAAACGCGGTGGAGGGTTGATGATACTTATTGAAGTACAGAGTGCAGAGGTCATGGCATCACAATGTACAGACCCTCTAACTTTAATAAAACAAAATTATAGGCTTATAATTTGTCACATCTCATCCATGATATTAGCTTTTCTTGGTGAATATTTATACCTAAAGATACTTATAAAACAGCACATTGTTTCCCTAACTATACATTCTGAACTTGCAGGAATTTTAATTCAAACTTTCAAACTTTTGCAGAAGAAAACAAACCTCTCCACGTATATACTGGCAGGACAGAGCTTCGACCATGTCCTTGTTTGACGACAAATCACAAGAGAGGTCAACTTACTATGAGACTGCCAGAATACACGAGGTGCACATTTGTTGGCCTTTTCCCTAGTACGAGTGGCAAATGTACAGACATCTAAACTTCAAGCTTCCTCTCTATCTCTGCCGAGGCCTTTCCAAAACAATTACCCAAATTCATTTCATGCTATACGCAGAAATAGATGCATGTATGTCTATCTATCTGACATAAATACATTTATCTATCTGTCTGACATATATACATTCATTTATCTATCTGTCTGTCTGACATATATACATTAATTTTTCTACCTGTCTGTCTGACATATATACATTCAATTACCTATCTGTATGACAGATATGCGTTTACTTCTGTGAATATGCATGTCCACAAAATTAATATTCTTTGGGTCTGGCCTCTCACAATTTTAACAAGACAGCCACTAGTCTCTGAGCAATGATATGCTGTGGATATTTTCATCATTTTGCAGTAAATATGAAGCCACTATAGCTGTGCCTGTGCTGTTTATAACTATATTTCTTATGCTCTATAAAATAAAAATATTAATAATGATTATGTTAACAAATCAATAACAGTAATAATAATAACAATAATGATAATGATAATACTAATATTGACAATAACAAAAATAACAATATCAATGACAATAACAATAATGACAATATAACAATAATAACAATATTAACAACAACAATAATAATAATAACAATAATAATAATAATAATGATAATAATTATCATTATCATTATTATAATAATTATAATTATAATTATAATAACAATAAAAATAACAATAACAATAACTAATAACTAACAACAATAACAACAATAATAATAATAAATAATAATAATAGTAATGATAACGATGATAATAATAATAATAATAATAATAATAATATTAATAATTATTATTATAATTATAAAAATAATAACAATAACAATAATAACTAATGACACTAGTAACAACCACGAAGTCAAGAACATCAACAGCGACAACAATAACACAATCAACAACAACAAAAACAACAATAATAACAAATATATTCCGTTCCTTCGAGGAGGCGAGCGAGCCAGTCCAGACAGCTGTGTCTTTTAACCCTTTTTTCTCCCATTTTATGCCACTGCACACGCTACTCACCAGCAATTTAACTTCCTCACGTTATGCAGGTCCGATCCTTTGGACCTCGCCACCACCATGTCCTCTGTCAGCTTCACCATTTTGAAATAAAGTCAAAAAGAGCGAGAGAAATAGTTCCTTCCTCCTCCTTCACCTATAACACACGGAGAGACCGCGGGCTTAAAGGTATTTTGGGTTGGATCTCGAAGCAGAATTATGAATTTTGGTTTGGTTATGTCGGTTTGTTTGTTTTTCGTCTTTTGTTGGTGCTGTTTTTTAGGTGTTTATTTTTTCTAGGAGAAATCAAGCAAAACGGTAGGTTATAAAATAAAATATTTGATCCCATTTTGTCTTTTTGGTCGTTGAGATGAGATTTTGGGTTGATTTACTTGTATCATCTGTTCTTCTGCTTTTTAAAGATTGTATTATATAGATAGCTAACCGGTTAAGCTGATGGAACTGATAGTTTTGGTGTATTTATGACATTGGAATTTCCTCCGATAGCAACACTTACCAACGTTTATTTTGATCTATACTCACATGAAACTTGATTTTGAATGTATAGAACTGTATCATTATTCTGATTATCCTTTACCTAAACACGACAACAATAATTATTTGAACTATAAAGAACATATTAAACTGGATAACCCAGCGGTCGCGACTGTCAAACGTGAACAAAACCAAACGATTTTTTTCAAAATTCGTCCAAACTGATTTTCATTAAATAACAATTAAACGAACAAACATATTCACTTTTACAATAACACAAATGATTCCCTTTAAACAACACGACAAGAATATCAAAGAAATTTATTCAGAACAACTCTAAAATTCAAGAAACAGATCAAGAAATAAAGAAAAATCGTCAAAGTTGCACGAAATATTACGACTTTTTTGGAGCCAACCTTTTTCTTTTTTTTTTTTATATTCTTTGGGCGGAGTGAGAGAGGAATGGGTATCCATAATTGGTTCTAAGACCTTCAAGGAATGAAAGTGGTTCCTGGTGTGACTTTTCTTTGAGATTTGAATGTATATGACGGGTGAAATAAGAGTAAAAAAAGATAAATAAATAATAATAATTGATAAAAAGAAGATAAAATGACAACTCGCTCGCGGCTTGATGTCAGATTGAATCACCGCTCTAATTGTCGGAATTCTTAGAATGTTGCAGGTTATTTTCTCTCTGTCTGTCAGCATCGCCCTCCTCTTCTCTCTCTCTTCTATTTTTTTTTTCTCAATCTGGCTTTATGTTTATCTTTATCGTTTTCTATCTTATTCATCTCTTCTTTCTATCTCTGTCCATATTCCTTATCTTTCTATTTCTCTTATCCATCTCCCTTCTCTTCTCTTCTCTCCCTCTCTCTCTCTCTCTCTCTCTCTCTCTCTCTCTCTCTCTCTCTCTCTCTCTCTCTCTCCTCTCTCTCTCTCTCTCTCTCTCTCTCTCTCTCTCTCTCCTCTCCCTCCCTCCCTCTCCCTCTCCTCTCCCCTCCCTCTCTCTCTCTCTCTCTCCCTCCCTCCCACCCACCCTCTCCCTCTCCCTCCCTCCCCCTCTCCCCTCTCTCTCCCTCCCTCTCCATCTCTCTCCCTCTCTTGCCTTCCCATTCTCCGCTCTGAATCCGCCAACCGTTATTTCTGTTACTAACACCTGTCATTGAAAGGGTTGGAGCTCTCGTGACTGCACAATGCGAGTAAAAAACGGCTCCTTATTGCACAAACGCTGGATAAAGAACATTTTAATGAGTTGAACCATTTTATGTACTGTGATAGAGAGAGTTTGTATGTACGGATATAGATATTGACAAATTATGTGTGTATTTGTCTATGTATACGTCTGTATGTATATATATCCATATCCATCTATCTATCTATCTATGCACACACACATATGTATATATACCTATTAGTATGTGTGCGTATCTCTTCTCTCTCTCTCTCTCTTCTCTCTCTCTCTCTCTCTCTCTCCTCTCTCTCCTCTCTCTCTCTCTCTCTCTCTCTTCTCCTCTCTCTCTCTCCTCTCTCTCTCTCTCTCTCTCTCTCTCTCTCTCTCTCTCTCTCTCTCTCTCTCTCTCTCTCTCTCTCTCTCTCTCTCTTCTCTCTCTCTCTCTCTCTTTATACATATATATATATATATATATATATATATATATATATATATATATATATATATATATATATATATATATATATATACATATACACGTGTGTGTGTGTGTATGTAGGTAAGTATGTCCTCAGCATGTGCACAAAATGGCTAACACTCTGCGAGTCGCGGGCGTGGTTATATGTCCGCCTTATTTGACGCCAAAGGAGGTGCGTTCGGATTATTCAAATGAATAAATTGGGCGGATTCTTGCGTGCGCCGCTGAAGGTCCGCCGGGCTGTACGCAGTCATTATGTTTATAGTGTGAGTCATATCTGTATCTATCTCGATTCCCCCCCTCTCTTTTTTCTCTTTTTCTTTTTTCTCTCTCTCTCTCTCTCTCTCTATCCATGTATATGAAAGCGTATATGCGTATGTATATATATGTTTGTGTGTGTAAATGAATATACATGTTTATATATATACAAATAAATATATTCATATACACACACATGCATACATACATATATATGTATATATATATATATATATATATATATATATATATATATATACAAAATATACATATGTCTGAGTGCGCTCATCTGTATAGGTATAATTTTTCTCTCTCTTACCCAAGCATCTAAATCCTCAACATACGCACACTTGCATACGCACACGCGATCTCCCACACACAAATGTCGTTTTATTTACATTTCTCTTTATTTTACTTCTCCATTTCATCATCATTATCATCTCTGTACACCCATTTCTCTCTGTCTGTCTCTCTCTCTCTCTCTCTCTCTCTCTCTCTCTCTCTCTCTCTCTCTCTCTCTCTCTCTCTCTCTCTCTCTCTCTCTCTCTCTCTCTCTCCCTCTGTCTGTCTGTCTCTCTCTCTCTCCTCTCTCCTCCTCTCCCCTCTCCCCTCTCTCTCTCTCTCCCTCTCCCTCTCCTCTCTCTCTCCTGTCTGTCTGTCTGTCTGTCTGTCTGTCTCTCTCTCTCTCTCTCTCTCTCTCTCTCTCTCTCTCTCTCTCTCTCTCTCTCTCTCTCTCTCTCTCTCTCTCTCTCTCTTTCGTCCTTTTCGAACTTTCTCCTCGGAAGACACCAAGATCTGATCGGATTCCGTTTCATCGGCCTGTCAAGAACCTCGCCGGTCACGTGACTATGCCTGGTATTCATGAAGGGGCTCTCTCGCCTCTGGTATGTTGCGAGAGAACCTGCTATGTCGATGCAGATTTTTGTTTTAATTGGCCGATTTATTTGTCATTTGTGGGTTTTAATTTTTCGTGAGGTATGGGCGCATACTTATTTATTTATTTTTTGTGATTTCATTTGCCGAAACTGGAGAGAGAAGTAGAGGAAGAGAGAAGGGTGAGACACATGAATGCGCAGAAAAGTAGGTATTTAGAAATAGATAAGTAGATAGATGGATAGATAGATATAGATGGATTTGAGTACATATATGTACATATATATGTATATGTATATAGATAGAGAGAGAGACAGAGACAGTCAAACAGGCAGATAGACAGACAGACAGAGACACACAGAGAAGAAGAGTTAAAGAGTGAGAGAGCGAGAGAGAGTATCCGAGAAAGAGAGACAGAAACAGAGAAAGAGAAACAGAGAGAAACGGACAGAGATAAAAGAAAGTCCAATAAAAAACCCTTTGTCTCCAAGAGTTCCTCCACCGACCTACGTGTCTCAAAAGCTACCTCGTTCAACCCACAGAACAGCGCCTGTGTTTCCCAAGCAAAGGCCGCTGTTCAGAGTTATTAAAAAAAAAAAAAAATAGGAGAAAACTGTGCCCCTGATTCATCCATGACTAACAGTGACTGCAGTGAGAGACAAGGAGGTGACGTCATACCCGCTCAGGTAAGATGCCTCATCTTAAAGGAGTTACTGGTAAGTGGTATTTCAAAGGCTAATTTCGTGTCCATATTCTCATCTTATTAATGCAGTTATGAATCAGAAATTTCCCACGTAAGAAATATTATCATTATCATTATCATTATCATTTATCATATCATTATCATTATCCTCATTTTCATTATTATTATCATTATCACTATTATTTTTATTATCATCCTTACTATCATTAGTCAGAGATCCTCATATCGTTTCTTTTCATCTTTCTCTTTAGTTTTCATTCGGCCAAAAGGAATATAAAATATCGTTGCATTATTATCATCATTATCACTATTATTTTTATCATTATCCTTATCATCATTAGTCAGAAATCCTAATATCGTTTCTTTTCATCTTTCTCTTTAGTTTTCATTCGGCCAAAGGGAATATAAAAGACTTTTCTTTGGCTTCTCATTCGTCCTTAAGATAACTGACAGATCCTCATTATCTCTCGATCGAAGGAATGATTCATTCTTGGCGTGAATTGCACTCTCGTGATCTATGGCGCTTTGGTGCTTCTAAATTCCTCTTAAAAGTGGTATGGAGTTTGATGTGATTGTGGTTTTGTGCTTTTAAATTCCTCTTTGAAAAAGTGGTATGGAAAAGAGTTTGATGTGATTGTGGTTTATATAGATTTTGGGGTTTATCCACATGGGGGGGGGTTAGGAAGTTTTGAAAAATCTCTTTTTTCTTTTTCTTAGTCTCATTCGCATATTCAAACATGCATACATACGCACACACACACACACACACAAACATACACACACACACACGCACGCACGCACACGCACACGCACACACACACAAACACACACATAAACACAATTACACACACACATTTATGTACATGTATGCAATATATATATATATATATATATATATATATAATATATATATATATATAATTCTTTTTGTTTCACACGTAATATGATTAAGTCCTTTAATCTCAAACGATTAAAAGGAAGAGGAATGAAATGACAGGATTTAGTGACATCACTAAAGGCTAGTATCATGTCGTGACCTTGCGATGATTCAGACCCGAAGAAGAAGAAGAAAAAGAAAGAGAGGAGGAGGAGGAGGAAGAAGAGGAAGAAGAAGAAGAGAAGAGGAGAGGAAGAGGAGGAGGAGGAGGAGAAGAAGAAAAGAAGAAGAAGAAGTAGAGGAGGAGGAAGAAGAGGAAAAAGAAGAAGTAGAGAGGAGGAGAGGAGGAAGAGGAGGAGGAGAGAGGAGGAGAGGAGAAGAAGAAGAAGAGGAGGAGGAGGAGGAGAAGAAGAGTAAGAAGAAAAGATGTGAAAGAAATACAAAGGAAAAAATATCTTCCGATAACAGACGCTTCTATCGACCCAGACGCCATGAGAGAGAGAGAGAGAGAGAGAGAGAGAGAGAGAGAGAGAGAGAGAGAGAGAGAGAGAGAGAGAGAGAGAGAGAGAGAGAGAGAGAGAGAGAGAGAGAGAGAGAGGGGGGGGGGGAGGAAGAGAGAGAGAGGGGAGGGAGGGGAGGAGGGAGAAAGAGAGAGAGAGAGAGAAAGAGAGAGAGACAGACAGACAGAGGGAGAGAGAGAGAGCGAAGAGAAGGAAAAACAAGATAAGAGATGAGAAAAGAAATAAAACAACGAAACAAAAACACAAAAACAACAAAAAAACGAAGAAGAGAGAAAAAAAAAACAAGAGACTAAAGGAGAGAAAAATATCCCAGAAAATAAACAAAGGCGACGAACGAAGACTGAAGAAGGGGGGAAGAGGAGAGAATAAAAGACACAGAGAAAGAGGGAAGGGCGGATGTAGTTAGTACGGCGTCAACAGATCAATGAACCTTCCAAGGCTCAGTCACGCCCCGCTAGCTTGCCATGGGTTGCGAGTTGCTATGGTGTCGTGAGTTGCTATGGGTTGTCCGTGAGTCGCGTGAGTTGCTATGGGTTGTCCGTGAGTGCCGTGGAGTTGCTGATGGGTTGTTGTGAGTTGCTATGAGTTGTCGTGAGTTGCTATGGTTGCCGTGAGTTGCTTGGGTTGCTAATGGGTTGCCGTGAGTTGCCATGGGTTGCCGTGAGTTGCTATGGGTTGTCGTGAGTTGCCGTGAGTTGCTATGGGTTGTCGTGAGTTGCTATGGGTTGTCGTGAGTTGCTGTGGGTTTCCGTGAGTTTGCTAAATGGGTTGCCGTGAGTTGCTATGGGTTGTCGTGAGTTGCTATGGGTTTTCCGTGAGTTGCTATGGGTTGTCGTGAGTTTGCTGTGGGTTTCCGTGAGTTGCTATGGGTTTTGCCGTGAGTTGCATGGGTTGAGTTGTAGTTGCTGATGGGTTTCCGTGAGTTGCTAATGGGTTTGTCGTGAAGTTGCTCTGTGGTTTCCGTGAGTGCTATGGTTGTCGTGGTGTGGCCGTGAGTTGCGTGAGTTGCTTGCGTGTAGTGGGTTGTCGGTTGAAGTTGCTATGGTTGTCGTTTCCGTGAGTTGCTATGGGGTTGTCTATGTGAGTGTGCCCCGTGAGTTGCTATGGGTTGTCGTGGGTGAGTTGCTATGGGTGAGTTTGCATGGTTGTCGTGAGAGCTAGTGGGTTGTCGTGAGTTGCTATGGTTGCTATGGGTTGTCGTGGAGTTGCTATGGTGTTTGCTCGTGAGTTGCTATGGGTTCCGTCGGGTTGAGTTGCCCTGTTGAGTTGCTATGGGTTGTTTGGCTATGGGTTCGTCGGTGGAGGTTGCTATGGGTTTCCGCTGAGTTGCTAATGGGTTGTCGTGAGTTGCTATGGTTGTTGTTGTCGTGAGTTTGCTATGGGTGAGTTGCGTGAGTTGCCATGAGTTGCTATGGGTTGTCGTGAGTTGCCAGAAGTTGTCGGGGTTGTCGTGAGTTGCTATGGGTTGTCGTGAGTTGCTATGGGTTGTCGTGAGTTGCCATGAGTTTGCTGGGGTTTGCCATGAGTTGGCTAGTTGTCGTGAGTTGCTTGTATTTGCTGATGGGGTTGTCGTGAGTTGCTGATGGGTTGTCGTGAGGTTGCCGATGAGTTGCTATGGGTGTCGTGAGTTGCTATGGGTTGAGTTGCTGAGTTGCTATGGGTTGTCGTGAGTTGCTATGGCCGTTGTCTGTGATTGCCATGAGTTGCTTATGAATTGTCGTGAGTTGCTATGGGTTGCTATGAGTTGTCGTGAGTTGCCATGAGTTGCTATTGGGTTGTCGTGAGTTGCTATGGGTTGTCGTGAGTTTGCCGTTGAGTTGCTATGGGTTGTCGTGAGTTGCCATGAGTTGTCGTGAGTTGCTATGAGTTGTCGTCCATGGTTGATGAGTTGTCGTGAGTTGCCATGAGTTGCTATTTGAATGTTGTCGTGAGTTGCCATGAGTTGCTATGAGTTGTCGTGAGTTGCCATGAGTTTCCGTGAGTTGCTATGAGTAGCCATGGGTTGCTATGGGTTTCCGTGAGTTGCCATGAGTGTCCGTGAGTTGCCATGAGTAGCCAGGGGTTGCTATGAGTTTCCGTGAGTTGCCATGAGTCGTCGTGAGTTGCTATGAGTTATCGTGAGTTGCTATGAGTCGTTGTGAGTTGCCATGAGTTTCCGTGAGTTGCTATGAGTCGTCGTAAGTTGCCATGAGTAGCCATAGGGTTTCGTGAGTTGCCATGAGGTTTCGTGAGTTGCCATGAGGTTTCGTGAGTTGCCATGAGTCGCCACGAATTGCCGTGAGTTGCCATGCGTGACTCCGAAGATCCTAATGAAGTTGATTAGCGGCGCACGTGATGCAATTTTGTTTTCGCGCAAAATTAGATTTCTCTGTTTCTTGTTTTTGTTTTGTTTTTTCGATTTTTTTCTTTCGCTATTCTTTTAAATTCTTTCGCTATCTTTTTTTTTGTTAAACTTGCGGTTCTTTTATTTTTCTTTCTTTCTTTTTGTTTCTCTTTCTCTTCGTCATTCTCATTTCTACGCCATTCTCTGTTCTACTTTCTCTTTTTTCTTCATTCTCTCCCTCATCTTCCTCCCTTTCCTCTTAATTCCAACCACGATAACAATAAACAAACAAAAAAATAAGATAAAACAAAACATAAAACCCATTTAACAATTCTAAAAAAACGAAAATCTATTTAAAAAATACAATAAAAGAGAAAAAGCAAACACAGAAATAAAACAAAACATAAAACCCATTTAACAATTCTAAAAAAACGAAAATCTATCAAAAAAATACAATAAAAAAAAAAAGCAAACGCAGAATTGTTGAACGCAATTCAAAAATTTAAAAAAAGAAAACCGTTATAAGCTCCGCCCCCTTTATGTACCAAAGCAGAGACCCGTTATATAAAGAGAGAGAG
>NW_020870436.1:86173-90896 GCF_003789085.1 Penaeus vannamei | reverse complement strand
TGTGTGTGTGTGTGTGTGTGTGTGTGTGTGTGTGTGTGTGTGTGTGATACCCTGAAATAAATGTTACCCTGAAATAAATATTGTTACAAAAAGTGTACTATAATAATGTAAGTGTGGTTGTGTTCATGGCGATGAAAAGCCCACCAAAATATGTGTATGTTCGGGGCGCCGAAAAGCCCGCCAAAACCGCGCCGTTGCGTGATTGGCTGCCTGCGAGGCGGGACGAGAATCCGGCGTCTTGATTGGCTGCCTGGGCGGGACGAGAATCCGGCGTCTTGATTGGCTGCCTGCGAGGCGGGACGAGAATCCGGCGTCGTGATTGGCTGCCTGCGAGGCGGGACGAGAATCCGGCGTCGTGATTGGCTCCGAGAGGGGAGTGGCGGGCCGTTCGAAAGGAGAT
This sequence comes from Penaeus vannamei, assembly GCF_003789085.1. Classification (NCBI taxonomy): domain Eukaryota; kingdom Metazoa; phylum Arthropoda; class Malacostraca; order Decapoda; family Penaeidae; genus Penaeus; species Penaeus vannamei. Next base: position 90,496 of record NW_020870436.1, on the reverse strand, counting down.
CTGGGAGAGCGAGGACGGTCCGTGACGGTAGCTGCGATCTCGATTGTGCTGCTCTCTCTAAGGTGGACACAGAGACGGAATGAAGGTGATTAAGCTGTGCGTGCGTGTGTGAGGTGACCGTCTTTCCTGGGAAGGGAAAAAGAGAGAGAGAATGAAAGGGGAGAGACATGGAGAGAGAAAGAAAGAGGGGGAGGGAAGGAGAGAAAGAGCATGAAAGACAATGGAATAGGGAGAGAGAAAAAATAAGAAAAAATAGAGGGATGAAGCAAGGGAGAATATAAAGGAGACATGGAGACGGGGAAAGAAAGATAGAGAAATAGGGAGAGAGAGAATGAAAGAGGAATAGACAAGGAGAGAGAGAGAGAGAGAGAGGGGGGAAGCTAAAGATGAAAGACTGAAAAAGTAAACAGATTTATACAAAAAAAGAAAAAAAAAAAGGAAAAAAAAAAAGAAAAAAAGAAAAAGAAAAGAAAAGAAATATACACACACACACACACACACACACACACACACACACACACACATATATATATATATATATATATATATATATATATATATATATATATATATATATATACATATATAAACAAACAAATCCTAAATATGCATGTAAAGCTTAAATTAGTTCGACTCTCTGTGAAAGCAAAGGCTTTGACATATATACATATATATGTAAATATGTGTATGTGTGTGTCTATATATATATATATATGTATATATATATATATATATATATATATATATATATATATATATATATATATATATATATATATATATATATATATATATATATATATATATATATATATGTATATATATGGTTGTGTGTTTGTGTGTGTGTGTGTGCGTGTGTACGTGTCTGTGTGTATGTATGTGTGTGTGTGCGTGTAAGCCTTTCCATGCATTCACATGTGCGAATTTAGAGGCATGTTAGGAATAAGAAAAAAAAGTCAACAAGAAGGGTTAACAAGAAGTTGCACCTGTGGAGCACCGACCACAGTGCTTCAGTGTCGCCCTCATTCGAATCAATATCGCTGATTGACCAAAGGCTCGAGAAGGTCTGCTTCAGTTGCTTGCCCCCCCCCTCACCCCCACCCCCTTACCCACACGGCAATAACTGATCAGACAGCTCAGGGTACCCGGACCGGTAACACTTTCCTACTGGTGCTCCTGTACGCTATGACTCGCCTTGCCTTGCGGTCTGAAAACTCCTTCCTAGGTGTAAGGTCGCCGTCACCGTCCCGGCTCATGACACTTGTTCAGTGCCGGCATAGATAGGAAATTGAATTTAATTAGCCATCCTAAATAAGTTGGCATAAACAAAGTTGTACAGAAACGGCGAGCTTACAGCGTCCATATCAACAGCAAAATCAAGAGGACCGCCAAGAGAGACCGGATGTTGCAAAGGCTAAGAGGTCAGAATACATAGATTGCCAGAGATAAGACTTCGGGCAAGAGAGGAAAGTATCGGATACATACCCAGACGATCTACACACAATGATCTCGTAAAATTAATGCAGTCAAATATAATTAAATACACATACCTCCACCAAGATATCTTTGATGACCAACTTATCAAGGATAACATACTAAACAGGACTATTGATCTCACTGCATACAGAATACAATACGTCAGTAATCAAGCCTTCGACAGAATTGTTAATGGAACGAGAGCAGAGCAGTAGACTGCAAATGCATTATTATGATTTAATAACTTATGATCTTGTCACAGAGTTGTTTATGTATTAAAATGAACAGATGAACAAATTAACTTAAAGTAAATGGAAGGTGATATCAAGTACAGAATAATAATAGTACACACAGACACACAACATAGTATGAAAACAAAGGATTATGTCATAAAGAAAGTAGAATGTAGAAATAGCTTAGTAATGAGCTACATGAATCACTAGAAAATTGAGGAGTTAAAACAAAGGTCAACAATGTAGCAGAAAAGATGGTATTAGTACATGCACATCATTATTTATTAGGTATTATATCAGTTCTGTATGTTTAATACTGAAACAATTTCTTATTTCTTAAACTATCTGCAGTTTTATAATTTTTACCATATAAGCATTCTTCACAAACATAGTGTAATGGAGAGATTTTCTGTATATAAAAATAAACACAACTCCGTCGTAAATAAAGCAAGGTTACACGTAGGATCTTATTTGTTTGGATTAATCTTTACGGTAAGGACGCACTAAGTTCAGTAATTGAATATGATATTCTTGTAGAGGGCAAAAAGTTGCAGTTGTCAGTACAAGATATAATCTAGAGAATAAATTTATTTCTTTAAATGAAGAATTTTCACCTTATAAACATGCTTCATAAATGTATTCAAATGTAGACATTCATATACATAGCAAACTCATCCTATAAAGTAGTGAAGCCTATAGTAATGAATATCAGCGGATTCATTCATATTATAACACTGAAACAAAAACACTACCTATATTGACGATGACACAAGATCACTACAGGATGCGAGATATTAACAGAATCAGAAAAAAAGTTATCATTGTCACTACACTAAAAAATAAAAGACATGGCAAGTTCAGAATTTGTGTATATCTGATTTATATATTTTTTTCTTGTTTCTCAGGTGGTGGCCCAACATTTCCTACAACCTACACTGCAGTTGAAGAAGCTATGTTAGCTCTGATTGAGCCAATTGCTATTTCTGGCTTACCAGGGGTTTATGAAAATGAGACAGAAGTAGATGGCAAGTAAACATATTTGAAATTAAAGTTGGAGGGGGTGAATAAATGTGTTACCTGTAATATTTGCCTATTTTTATTACATGAAGCAACATAGCATAATAATACAAGCAAATGTAAGATTGTATAACTGTATATATATGATATATGTATATATATATATATATATATATATATATATATATATATATATATATATATATATATATATATATTTGCATTGATATTTATATGCATAGATATTTATATACATATCTATATACATATATCTACATACATATATATATATATATATATATATATATATATATATATATATATATATATATATATATATATATATATATATATATATATATACATATATCTATATACATATATATATATATATATATATATATATATATATATATATATATATATATATATATATATATATATATATATATATATATATATATATATATATATATATATATATATATATATATATATATATATATATACATACATATATATATATATATATATATATATATATATATATATATATATATATAATATATATATATATATATATATATATATATACTATATTATACACATATATTATATATATATATATATATATATATATATATATATATATATAATATATATATATATATATATATATATTTTTTTTTTTTTTTTTTTTTTTTTTTTTTTTTTTTATCATAGTCTGAGTGTTGGTTTAGGATTATGTTAATGTATTGTTATATTTGACTCAAGAAGTACATATAAAAATTAAATAATATTTATCTTTTAGATGTTGAAGAACCAATCCCTGGGCCATCTGGGATAGCATCCATAGCATCCCAACCCAGAATGGACTCAGCAGTCATTGTAAGAATGGATGAGGAGACTTTGGAAGAGGAAGAAGTTACAGTACCCATTGTAACAATGGACCACAATTACTCTGCAGAATTACCCCCTTTCTTCACAGAAGAGAGTAACTCTCAGGATGGATTTAGCCAATACAGTGTAATGGTCCAAGAGAGAGAGACCTCCCAAGAACGTAGCAGGTCAAGGTCTGTAGAAAGGAGCAGGTCAGGTCAAGCTCTGAAGAACGTAGCAGGCCTAGTATATCTCAACTTCATTCAGAAGGAGGTAGCAGACACGAGGTAGTGCAAGGTCGTGCAAGTAGATCAGAAGAAAATGTTTTTTTGCCTGACATGCTTCAGGTGCGAACAAATATAGAAAATCACTTAAAACAGCTTGTTAGCTCAGTAAAAGACATCGCATCAGCATTACAAACCATAGCTGATGTAGCAAAAGATAGAGCTTAAAGGAATTTCCTTTTTTATGTAGAATTTTAGTTACAATCCCTTACAATTCTAGTCTTAATCTACTCAGGTACAGTACACAAATGAAGGTAATTTGTGATCAAGGCATTTGCATGTTTATAAATGTCAGGTTTATGTTATAGTTAGGTTAGAGAGAATGTTTTTATTTTAGAAATTCAGACCTTATTATTTTTGTTTTGTAGATTAAGACAAAATTTTTGTTTTCTTCTTTTAGTCATTCACAGAGATTTATGTTTGCATTTAGGTTT
>NW_020870436.1:68673-71173 GCF_003789085.1 Penaeus vannamei | reverse complement strand
AAGGAGAAGGAGAAGGAGAAGGAGAGGAGAAGGAGAAGGAGAAGGAGAGAGAGAGAGAGAGAGAGAGAGAGAGAGAGAGAGAGAGAGAGAGAGAGAGAGAGAGAGAGAGAGAGAGGAGAGAGGAGGAGAGGAGGGAGGAGGAGGAAAGGAGAGGAGAAGGAGAGAGAGAGAGGAGGAGGAGGAGAAGGAGAAGGAGAAGGAGAAGGAGAAAGAAGAGAAAGAGAGAGAGAGAGAGAGAGAGAGAGAGAGAGAGAGAGAGAGAGAGAGAGAGAGAGAGAGAGAGAGAGAGAGAGAGAGAGAGGAGAAGGAGAAGGAGAGAGAGAGAGAGAAAAGGAGGAGGAGGAGAAGAGGAGAAGGTGGAGGAGGAGAAGGAGAGGAGGAGGAGAGAGGAGGGAGAGGGGGAGAGAGAGAGAAGAGAGAGAGAGAGAGAGAGAGAGAGTGTGTGTGTGTGTGTGTGTGTGTGTGTGTGTGTGTGTGTGTGTGTGTGTGTGTGTGTGTGTGTGTGTGTGTGTGTGTGTCTTTGTGTGTGTGTGTGTGTGTATGTTTGCGTGTGTGTTTGTTTGCGTGTGTGTGTGTGTGCGTGTGTGTGTGTGTATGCGTGTGTTGTGTGTGTGTATGCGTGTGTGTGTGTGTATGCGTGTGTGTGTGTATGTGTGTGTGTGTGTATGCGTGTGGTGTGTGTGTGTGTATGCGTGTGTGTGTGTGTATGCGTGTGTGTGTGTGTATGCGTGTGTGTGCGTATGCGTGTGTGTGTGTGTGTGCACATGCAGATTAATCTGACACGCAGGTCAGAAAAAGAGAGGGAAACATGGCGGTGACCAGAATTTAAAACATTATTTGTACAACTGAAAACTCTACACAGTCTTCCCTTCCCTTAAAGCAAATAAACCCGTCAAATTCCTTCAAGTCTACCCTCCCATTGCTTCGACAAACAGTTAATGCACATTGCTGGAACGAATGGTTAACCTATGCCTAACAGTTAATCACTCATAGTTTATGGCCTTGAATGATCCACACTGCGTCATCTTCTACCCTCTGCACCAACCTCAAGGCAACTCAAATACGGCGCTGCAAGACTCAACGTCCATATTCTGAAAATAGATGATGTCATTAGCAATGATGTTGATGGAAATGCAGGTTGAGGTAATGAATGTCCCAGTGTCAACAAAAGCAACAGCATCAATAAGATTTATCATTGCAGCTGGGACATTGATAATAAACATAACGTAAGCAATGACAAAAGCATACTTGTAACCGTGGGTATGTACGATAAAAATAACAGAAATACTATTAATATCGACAATGGCATATCTCGGAACAATAACAAATCAATAATAATAATCTTAATGATGATGGCACTGATTATAATTAGAACGCAAAGAACTTTAACATTGTATAGATTTAAAAATTGAGTTAAGAATTATAGCAGCACATGTGTAGTGCCGGGTTAAGAAGTGTAACGAGGAAATCATATAATTTTTCTGATGACTTACATCTCGATTCCTTTCCTTCCTTTTCCTCCCCTCCATTGGGTCATAGAGCTTGGTCATTCGCTTGAATTTGTTGACCTTTTTCTGGTTGTCATGCTGAAGGTATAAGAAACTAGTTTAATCAAAATGATCACGAATTGTGAAAAAAAGCTCAAACGTAACAAAAGTGGCAACATTTGTAGAAATATCAGCTGTATTTCAGAATGAACATCATACTGAAATACTCACACGTCGCTTCTGTCAGCTGATGTCTCCGCTCTCACAGACTGCTAGAAAAGTGAAAGGAATTACTATCACCAAACATGAAAAAAAAAACAATATTGAAAAAAATACACACTTCGTCCCCTCTCTTTCTCTCTCTCTCTCTCTCATTTTTAGCAATCCTGTCGATTTTTACTGTCGTTCGCAACAAAAATATCGTCCTAGATTTGAGTCAAAAATAGTAACAGTCTATTTCATGCCACATCAAAGAGTAGCTTAGGCTTATAATTTCGCGTGACTGTCATCAAACTCTGGGACCCAAATGTTCGCACTTCGCGGTCAGACTCCGTTAAAAATTTATTTGCTGATCCGATTTTTTGTATGATACCAAATATTGAATCTGGGCGGAATATTTCAACACAAACCGAGACGACAAATCATGCAACGGTTTGTCACAGGCTGTGTTTACCTAATTCAACTGCCATATTCCATGAAGACTGGATTTTCGTATATTCATATGTCAGCTTTTGTCTTTCATCTTTTTACGTGCTTAAATCGCCTTTAATAGCAACTAACTAAATAGAAACTATAACTCAATATGTAACTAATATAATATGTCTCTTCGCCATTCAAAATAACCTGAAAAGATTGGTCCACGTGTGTGAAATTAACCACCGATTTAAAGTATTTCCGCCCATTTAAATGTAATTTTTCCTAAAACCTCGCGGCACTTGTAAGGAAACACCAATTATCGCCAAGAATTTTGCTTGAGTTTACCTCAAAATGAAAAAGAAACCTCGCCATTTAAA
>NW_020870436.1:30000-68573 GCF_003789085.1 Penaeus vannamei | reverse complement strand
TCTTAGTATTCAAAGCATTTGGCATATTTTCCTCTTACTTTGTTTTATAATTATTATTAAACTTCAAAACATTCGCTAGTAGCCTTGAACAACATTCTTCCCTCTGTTTTTCTTTTTCTCTTACTATCTTGGCCCTTAACAGCAGATCGGGTCCGAGGATGGTCACCCTTGAGGGAATTCAGATGACACCACGAGGACGAGGCGTGAGTAGGTGGCCGAGCGATATAGCATACTGCATAGTCCTGCAATTTCATGGACCATGTGAGTTCATACCGCGTGGTCCGTGATAGTCACCTCATGCGAACCCAAGCCACACTTTCGCACCACGCCATTGCCACATCATCGCTACACCATGGGTCAGGGATACTTAAATTTACCCGACCTTGACCCAAGCCTCACTTGTACTCACACCCTCGACGAGCCTGCCTCTGCAAGGTGGGTCTCACTCACTCTCACTCACACGCTTCTCCGAGAGCGACCGCACGCCCCGGCCATCTCCTACCTCACTAGCGGGTAGGCCAGGCACCTGCACCAGATTCTATTTCCATTATATTATTGATAAAGTGTTAAGCCGTAAACGTGTATCACTAGCACCAGTATCATAAGCAGGTTCAGCACCACTTACACTTCCTATCTCTCTCTCTTCCATTTTAACTCTCTATTCATATCTCTCTCATTCTTTTTATGACTCTCTCTTTCTCTCTCTCTCTTTATACATACACACACATATATATGTGTGTGTATGTATAAAGCTGCATATGAAGACTTTGAAACTATTGTAAGTGCAAACTTTAATACGTATTTCCCTTTAAAATCAACAAACCGTATATCACTATAGAACAAAAAATAAAAATAAATAAAATAATAAAATGATAATAAAATCATAATAATAAATTATAAAAATAAAGTACAGAGGAAATATGCCAAATGGCATTTGAACTACTGAGAGGAATATAAAAGGCTCCGTAACTCACAGCCAAATCTAAATATTTTTTCAAAAATATTGAAATATTGACAGCAACAAATCTCAATGGAAAGTTATTAATAGAAGTTTGAATAGAGGAAAACAATCGCAAATCACACTAAAAATCAACAACATTGAAGTTATCGATGCAACAGAAGTAGCTAATTATTTCAATGAGTATTTCTCTGCTGTAGGATCAGAACTTGCCAACCATAATTTTGTAGAATTTCTTGATGACAAGGTTTGCTGTATGCTATATCGCTCGGCCACCTACTCACGCCTCGTCCTCGTGGTGTCATCTGAATTCCTCAAGGGTGACCCATCCTGAGATCCGATCTGCTGTTAAGGCCAAGATAGTAAGAGAAAAAGAAAAACAGAGAGGGAAGAATGTTGTTCAAGTGCTACTAGCGAATGTTTTTAAGTCAATTTGCAGTTTATAATGTGGATTTTTTTTTTTTTTTGTATTTTTCCAAAAGAAAATAAGTGAGGGAGATGGGCTACAAACCATCTCAGATATGAGAATAGGTAAGGAAAATGACAATGGCAATCTGCGAGGATTTACTTGAACCGATTGTTATTTCACAGAGAAAGAAAAAATATGTATTGTGCATCATTTTCACCAATCACGAATGGCAACGCCACAAGGCAAAGGAGAGAGCCTGTAACTACGACACAATAAATGCTATAAATGAAGATTTGTATATATTTACAGTATCTTGTACTGCATGGAAGAGTGTGTGTAATGATTCATCATCATCATCATCGTGGAGCTAACGCCGACGGGGGCGCATAGCCGCATCCACCCTTTGCTTGTACCTGCGAGGGTCCCTCATGGTAAGCCGCCAGGCAGGGACCCGGCCCATCTCAAGCTCCTCACGACGGGTTTGATTTATCTGCCTAAGCCATGACTTCATAGGTCGTCCCACAGGTCTCCTCCACCCATGGCTATCTCGAACAGAGACAACCTGGTGGGCAGGATCATCCTGAGGGAAGCGAACCAGGTGGTCGTAAAGCCTGAGTTGGCGATCAAGGATTGCGCAGGTAATGGGTCCTGTTCCAATCTCATGGTGCAACGGTTGGTTTGACACATGGTCCTGCCAACAGTATCCCATGATCCGGTGCAAGGACCCATTACAAAAGGCATCAAGATGTGCCTCCCAGGCACACGATAACGTCCAGGTTTCAATACCATATAGCAAAACTGGCATGTAGGTATGTAAAGCTCTCTGTGACTTTAATGTCCTCACTGGAAGCACGTACCGACTGAACAGGTTCTTCTAGCAAGTCCCCAAAGTCCTAGATCTTGGTCTTGGTCCAGGAGACCTATAGACCCAAGGGCTTCGCTTCATTACTAAATGCATCCAGAGCCACCACTAAGAATTCCAAAGACTCAGATAGAATAGCAACATCAGCAGCAAAGTCGAGGTCAGTAACCTTGATATTGCCCAGTGTTGCTCCACAATGACTTTGAACAGTAGCTCTGCCCAGTATCCAGTCCATGCAAGTTTTGAAAAGTGTTGGTGCAAGGACACAGCCTTGCCTCACTCCTGAACTGACAGGAAAGAAGCTTGACAAGTCCCATCACACTTTACAGCTCTTTCAGTACCAGTATACAGACTTGCTATTAGTCCAATAATCCTTGTTGGAATTCCTCTCAGTCTCAAGATCTCCATGAATGATTTCCGATGCACCGTATCGAACACCGTTTTGAGGTCGAAGTAGACTGCAGTCAGCCCACACCCGAACTCACGACAGCGCTCTACAATTACTCGAAGCACAAGAACACGGTCTGTTGTGGACTTACCAGGAGCGAGTCCAGATTGCTCCGGCCTCTGATGCCTCAGTAGGTGGTGTTTGATACATTTCAGAAGGATTTGGGCAAGAACCTTGCCTGGTATATTGAGCAGTGTGATGCCTCGGTAGTCGCTGCAGTCCCCTTGGTCCCCCTTCCCCTTCCAGAGAGGGATGACCACACCCCACAACAGGTCAGGGGGAATGGTACCGGACCGCCAGATGGCTGCCAGAATAGCATGCAACCCATGCGTCATAGGTTCATCACCAGCCTTTAACAGTTAAGCTGAGATGCTGCATATAGCTGCTGCTTTACCACTCTCCGGCTTGGAGATGGCCCCCTAATTTCGGTTAGGGAGGGGGCATCCTCACTGATGGGTGGGTCCGGCAACGGACTCTCGGCACTACCCGCATCCAAGTTAACTGTTGGTGGGTCAACCTGGTACAACTGTTCAAAATACTCAGCCTAACGCTCCCACACTGCGAGAGGATCTGAGACTATCTGGCCACTCGCTAAGCAAACTGCTGTCACCAACTTTCTCAGGGCTTGATAGGCAGGACAAAGGTCATTTACTAGGAAATGGCCTTCTACCTCCTCTGCAAGACTCCTAACATACTGTTCCTTATCCCTTCTTAACAGTGACCGAGTTCTGCGCACCTGAGAACGGTGCAAATCCCAATCCCCTGTCAGACGAGCCGCACGACAGGCATCTGTGGCATCCAGTGTCTCCTGCAAGATGAAATTTCATCTTGCTCTCGGGGGTTCACCAGTTGTGAGCTGCATCAAGCGTTTCGTGCTTGGAGGTGTCCCACAGAAGTACAGGGTTCCTCAGATTGTCGAGTGCTGTGAAACGACCAGAGATTGCCTCAGCAAATCCTCAAGAACACTCCCCCTCCTTCAGCCTGTCCAAATGAAACACCCTAGGGTGATCATTGGACTGCTGGGGAGTTTTGAAGTGGACCCGGAGGGTAGCACACCAATCTATGGTCAGTACCGCAGAACTCAACACTCCTACACCCTGCAATTCTGGAGGATCTTCGAGTGATTGCTAACGAGTATGTGGTCTCCTTGGCTGCATTACCTGTATCGCTGTACCACGTCCAGCGATTTGGGTCTGGGCGTTTGTACCAGGAGCCAGAAATCCTCATTTTCTGGGACCTAGCAAAGTCCTGGAAAAGGAGGATATTCTCGCCATCGGTATCAGGTCCCTAACCATGGGGACCGACAGACATCTTGTAGCCAGCTCGATCACAGCCAGATACCACATTGAAGTCACCCAGAACAACACGTACATCTCGCCGGGGACACCTGTCTGACACAGATGCTAGTTTGGTGTAGAACATTTTCATGTCGTTTACAAACCTTGGCAGGAGCGTACACAGCAATAAGAGACATGAAGCCAAATGCTAGCTTCAGCCTCCTTGCCATTATACACTCATTGACTGGAGTAACCTCTACTACCAAGGGCTGGAGTCTGCTGGAGATGGCCATGGCTACATGGTGACCGTCGCTGCGTTCTGACCAGTAGTAGGTGTAGCCACCTACACTGATCATGCCGCTGCCAGGTCTTCTCACCTCCGAGAGAGTAGCCACCTCCACCCTCAGCCTCCCCAGTTCCTCGACAGCAGAGGCAACCGATCATCCAGACGCAAAGAACAGATGTTCCAAGCCCCACCTTAACTCCCTACCTGAGGTTTAGCCTCGGGCAGTCCCTCTGGGTGGACGTCACCTCTGCCACCTCCGTCGACGCTGCTTTATATAAAAGGGGCGGCAGGCTGTGGGACCCATCATCCACTACGGGATTCCTTAAGGCTTTCCCCTATAAGCTTCACTCCGGACTGGACTGCCAGAACGCAGGTGGGATGAGTAGTTCTCACCCATCCTGCGTCCCGGCAGTCGCCCTCCCAATGGGACCCATAACCCGCCTCTCTTGCTGAGGGGAGGAGCATTACTCCTCTTCCCAGCATTTCCAGATATATTAAACACTGCCTCCCATTAACCCCAGGGGGCCTAGGGCAGGAGTTGGTAGAGGGCCAGGGCGTGTCCACACGCCAGTGGGCCATGACCCTGAACCTCTAGGGCCTCCTGCTGCTCTGAGATCCCCCACAGTTTAGCCTGGGACCACAAGGTACCCAGTTTCCATAGGTGGTCACGAGGAGGCACTGGAGGAGTCTGGATGATGGAGAGCCTATGCACTGGCAGGGGAAGGTTATGCAGAGCTGCTCCCTTTTTCGCACTAGGCTAGCCAGCAGTGGCAGCTGCAAGCGAGAAGGCATGCAAAGCACTTAACACTAACTAGACTACCACACCATCGCTTCACACCACCCTGCACGTGAAGCACCCACCCATATGCAAGCTTCCGCAATGCAAGCATCTCAGTTCAGAAATATTTTTACAATATCTCTGATTATTTAATCGTAATTATGGATATGCTACAAAATCTGACAGACTGAGGTAAACATTTCTCGCTTACGCATGTCGAGAGTATATTAGACTTCATCGACGGTGGGGTTTCCCTTTTTACCCAAATTACCTGAACGAAATGAAACGAAATGAACAAGACTTGAATTTCTATGTTAATCTCTACTCCAGAATGCAAGCGGTAATGTAACGTGAGAAGAGTGTGATTACTAAGTGAATCATTATTCTAGCTTAAACCCCAGTGCTACCTTTATAATCAGATGTTGATACAGGCTCACACTGACTTGAATTTCCCGATCGAATGAGTTACTTCAGTTTCACTAAACCTCGTCTCAAACGTCGGTGCGTTGATCTATTAGACGAAACCCTGTGCATTCTGGCATGATGAAAGGGTCTAATAGATCATTTGAGACCTGCTGATCGCAAGTCACCTGGATCAAAGCTCAGGCTGGCCGGCACCCTAAAGCACTCGCACGATAGAATTGTCACCAATTTAGTAATGACGAAGGGACAGTTCCTTCCTTGCCCGCGGCCATGAAAGTGGAAATGATTGCAACTGTTTACTAAAGAGAAAACAAGTATTTGTCGTTCGTGAGTGTGAATAATGAAATCAGTAAAAGAATAAGATGAACCAGAGTCCAAATACGAGTGAAATTCAATCAACGACATGTACGACTTAACACTATCAATAACACAAATGGAAAAGACACGGTATGAATCTTGGCGCTGGTGCCTATCAGCCAGCGAGGTAGGAGAAGGCCGGCCACGTGCGGTCGCTCTTGGAGAAGTGAGTGAGACCCACCCTGCTGAGGGTAGGCCACCGCGGACCATGCAGTATGAACTCACGTGGTCTGCGAGATTGCAGAACTATGCAGTATGCTATAGGAAGAGAGGGATTCAGGGAAGAGAAAGTAAATAATAGAGAGGAAGAGAGAGTGAGGAGAAAGAAAGAGAAAGTAAGGAGAGAGTGAATGAAAGTCAGAGAGCGAGAGGAAGGAAAGGGGAGAGAAGGAGGTAGGGAGAGAGAGTCTGAGGATTCAATTACAATGGCATGCCCCCTCTACCGCTTGCACGAGACACATCCTACGCCACACTACCAACCAAATAAACAGAGAAACCAGAACTGTGTCTCCATAACCCACCAAATCAGGGTAAACAAACCCTGATAACTGGTGGCAGATGGTGGATGTCGCTTTAGCGGCAGTAACTCAAGGCCTCTCTCCAAGATGCACCCGCTCGATCACCTCCTCTCTCCGAAAAACTGAAAGTCCGCCATGGACAGTTCTTTTCCTTCCTTTTTTCTCTCCCATGTGTGCATGCCGTACTACTTTTTTTTACGAGTGAAGTGATTTTTTTTTTTTTATTTATTTATTTATTTATTTATTTTACAAATATCTAAACAAGTGTGTACAAAGTGCATTTTTTTCTGTTTGTAGTGTATCCTGAGGTCCACCTGGCTCCGAGTTTATACATACGGAAATATCTAACATGGAAATATACAAATACCTCCTTAACTTCCATTCTCTGTTAAGAATCGCAATTCATTTTCTTTTTATTTTTGGGTGGTTACTATTTTACTTACTCGCTGAGTTTTGTTTCTACTGTATATACATTCTTTTTATCAATTATCTCAGATGTTTTTTTTTAAGGTACTTAACCTTGCCACATTTCACCGCTTTTATTTTTAGTGTCTCATTTTACTTTATTTTATCTTTGAAAGATATGCCCCGAATTCGCGTGGGCCAATCAGGTTAATGGGCGTGTAGCTCCAGCCAATCAGAATCATTCTAGGTCGTGCCCCCTGTGTGTGTGATTTTCAGGGGCGCGAGCAGGGATGGATTTGCCCGAAAAATCAGCTGTTCTGCGTAAACAGACGACACGCCCACCTAGTCACGTGACCATACGAAAGAAATTTCGGAATGCTTTTTTCTTGCATTTCTATGCTTTAATGATAACATTGGATATTTTTAATGTTATCTTTGTATTTTTACCCTTCTGTATAAATACTTGAAGCAAATATTAACATGTTTTGGATTTTATTACTGCAATTTGAATGTCAGTTTTACGCGGCATACCCTACCCAGCGTTCCGAAAGGCGGATACTTCAGTTGTATGCCAGCTGACAGGCAGTTAACACCTGAGAGATGCATACAGTGACTTGCCTTAACATAGCCGATTATCTCCGACACTCTGCAGCATTCGAATAAGTGAGTATTCTCTTTCATAAAATCATTTAGTATTTCTTTTAAACTGCATTTGCTTATCCTCGAATAGTTTATACATTTTCCTATATCACGTTCTCTTTATATGGGTGTTTTATGGCAGACTTAAAGTTATTGAGATATCCCAATAACGACCATTCAAAGAAAACCGTACTTTTTTGTCAACGATAATAGTATAGATGAAGAGATAATACATTTAATAAGTACTTGTAATAAAACTAGTATTCTGACTGTGCTTCTGACATTTCCCTTGGAAAGTTTAGGTTTACATGTTTTATATAAATCATATGGCAATAAGAAATAAGTAAGACATATTATGCTATGATAACGCCTTTATGCTTATTCTGCTTATATTTCCAGATCATGCCGAGACACCGCTTCCAGGAGAGTTGGCTTTCCAATGCCCTCTTCAGGACTTGGCTGGCAAGAATGCCAGACGACACCACCAGGGCATACTGCCAGGTAAAACTTTATACACTGTAACTTACACAGCAAATAGCTTTCTTCCACATGCAAACACACACATGTACACGCACAAACGTGCATACATACACACACACACACACACACGTACACACACACACACACACGTACACACACACACACACACACACACGTACACACACACACACACTCGTATACACACACGCACACACATACACACACTCGCACGCACGCACATGCGTGCATATACACACGCACATGCATATGCGCATGCACAGACACAGGCATACACGTGAATACATACATATATGGGTACATGTATATGTACCAAACAATCTTTTAATTTCAGTCTTTGTTTCTTCCATTAGGTCTGCCATAAGCACTTGATGGCCGATATCACCGGCCTCAAGTACCATAGGACGTCGAGGCAGCATGTCTCCCAGGAGGAGAGGCAGCGGGCAACCAGCCGCAGGCAAGAGAGTGCCACCCCGAGGAGCGCCCTGGCGCGGCTGAACAGCAAAGGGGTTTTCCTAATGCTGTGCAGCATGCAACGCTGCTCTTCATTTTGTTTTTAGCGGAGCACAACTTGCCGTTCAGGTAATATATACTCCAAATTAGTGTTGTGCAATTCACTGATAGTAAAGAGTATATATATACAATGGAGAAATTTAATATATCAAATACGTTTACCATAAAATATAGATATTTGGTACATACTGATTATTCTGTTTAAATGTTTATTTTTCCGTCTTTTCAGTCTTTGCGATGACCTCCTGGAGCTGAACCGGAAAATGTTCCCTGATTCAACCATCGCAGCCCAGATGGCCCTCAAAAGAAAAAAATGTTCGCAGCAAACAAAAGTTTTAGGAGAATTTCTTGCCAAGCAATTGGCAAGAAAGTTACAACTTAATAAATTTAGCCTGATCATAGATGAGACGACCGACTGCACAGCTGATAAAGCATGTGCCTTAGTTGTCAAGTATTTCGACAAAGAGACCAATACAATTAAGACGTCCATGCTAGACATCATTAGCTTGTATGATGAGAATGATGGATCGTCAGGGGTGTCTTTATTCAACCTCATTACAAAAACCCTGAATACCTACCAGATCCCTCTCACGAATATGGTCGGATTTGCTGCTGATGGGGCATCAAACATCATGGGTGCTGTAAATTCTGTGAGCAGTAGACTAAAAGCGCACATGCCTGGCATCACCATCTTTAAGTGTGTGGCTCACAGCATACACTTGTGTAGCAGCGAAGCAGCGAAAACGCTTCCAAGGACCTGCGAAGAACTGGTCCGAATGTTTATTGCAAAGAGGAAATATGAATTTAAAGAATATCAGGTATTTTGTGGGGTCAAGCCTCACAAAATATTGCATCCATGTGCAACAAGGTGGCTTTCCTTAGCACAAGCTGTAGAACGATTACTGGAACAGTGGCAGCCACTAAAGCTCTATTTTAATGGTATCAGGCTTGATGAAAAATTGTCATCAATTGACAGAATTTGTGAGGCCATGGATAATCAAGCCATTTACTGCTACCTGAAATTTTTAAATTATATGTTGCCACATCTGAACAGAGTGAATTTGGTGTTTCAGGCCAAAGGACCTACACTACACTTGGCCCATGACATTCTTCCAAATTCATATCTAAAGTTGCTGAATTATTTCTGCCAGCCAACAGCACTACAGAAAATGAAACTAAATGAAATCAACCCTGCAGACCAAACCATTCATCTACCAATAAATCAAATTTACCTAGGGGAGGATGTACACAGCCTCTTCCAAGCACCAAACTATAAAAACCACAAGTTGGTTACGGAAATTAAAACCACCTGTAGAACCTTCCTAATAACCGTGTGCCAGCAAATAAGAAAACGGTTTGACTTAAACAATTCGTTATGGATAATGGCTACACACTTACAGCCAAAGAACATCATGGATCCAAATCTCAGACCGACAGTTCCATCTTTGACCCAACTGGCTAAGGAAGTCCCAAGAATAAACAATTATATGCAGGCACTGGCTGACCAATGGCGAGATATTGCCTGGGAGACCTTCCCAGAGCAATATAGGAGTCCTCAGTGTGAGGCTGAAGATTTTTACAAATATGTTTTAACTATCATGGATACTGGGCAAACCAAAGTACGAAGGCCTAGCGCATTTTGCCTTTGAAATTCTAGCGCTCCCAACATCGAACACAGATGTAGAAAGACTATTCTCTAAGTTCAGTCAAATAAAAAGAAAAGAAAGGTCAAACCTCAAGTTGGAGACTATAACTTCTCTTATTCATTTAAGTGAATATGCCAAAATGAATACAAAACCATGCGAAGATATGGTTTCGCTTATGTGATTTGTTTTACAATGTATGTCGTTATATATATTAATTTTATTTTGTTAATTTTTTCCAATGTATATGTTTGTGTAGGTTATATATTTGTTGAAATAAATCTAAAACGAATTTATATTTGTTTCATAGCATTTTACTGTGTATTATAATAGTTTCCTCAAGAATCATTCCTTATTCTCTCTGATTCTGTTCAAAGAAATGGCCGAAAAGGACGCTTCCGAAAAATTCCCATCCCTGGGTGTCACCAGACTCGGGTTTTATACTGTCGTATTTTTTTTTCTTTTAGGTTTAAGGGGTTTTAAGCCTTCAGCTCTGACGCCAGACTTACTGCTTTTGTCTTTGCTTTATGGTAAGGCCTTCAGCCAGGCTCTCCACTGTGGAAGTCCTTTTCTTTTAGTTTTTGCATACGTCAGTAATTTTCGGTGCCTTTAGCACATTCTTTCACTTGTATTTTTCATAGATTACTTTTTAGTATGTATTTTACCATACGGTTAGGCTGAACGTCAGAAAGTGGTATTCGCATTGGAACACCCATATTAATGATTCAGCCCCCCCCCCACACACACACACTACCACTTAAGGGGATTGAATTGACAGGGGTTAACCAGGTCTATTTGCGCTTGTATCCCCCGCCAGCATCAAGGGAGGGCAGACTTCTAAGACTGACTTGATGAACTGGGACGGGACCCCTGGGTTAGACGGATCACACTACAACAGTGGTTTTGGTGGCTTTTGCGGTGAGATGTTCCAGTGAATGAGTTAACGTTCTTGGTTAATCACTTAATGATGTTGAGACGTCCAGCATTATTTTTAATGTCATGCATGCTCTTAAGTAGTCGTTGGTGAGCCATTTATTTTGCTTTTGGTGTTTGTGTTTTATGTTTTGCTGTTTTTACCTCTCTTACAGGTTTTCAGGTATTTAGTTTTACTTTGGTAGTTTTTAGAGCTTGGCCTTTTTCTTTCAGCTTTTTACCTTCTCTCTTTCAGAGTTAGATTCTTTTATTGCTAATCGCCAGCTCGCCTAGTTAGTTTTACTGTGGCTCACTTAGTTTAGGATGTTTTTATTTATTTTGTATTAACCCCTTTATCCCAGCCAGTTCACTTTTGTGGTGCAGTGTCTTTGTTTTGCACAGTGTCAGCGTCTTTGCTTCGTGCAGCGTCTTTGCTTCGCAGCCAGCGTCTTTTTCTTCGTGCAGCGTCTTTGCTTCGTGCAGCGTCTTTGCTTCATGCAGCGTCTTTGCTTTGTGCAACAGTTCACGCTTTTGAACTCTTTCTTTGTGATCCTGTGGATTGTGTTGTTGTTGGTTTTTTTTTTTTGTATTTGTACCTGAGGAGCTTCGAGTATTTGGTTGCTTCGTTCCTGGCATGCCGAACAGCAGGGAGAGGCAGGAGCGATACCAGAGACTCCAGCAGACTGTCGAAACATCCGGATGAGCAGCCAGCCAACATCCCGTGAAGTCTCCCCAACACCACGCCGCATACCAGGTGGTTCTAATCCGGATGTACGCGAGGCTGTTCAGATGATGGTCACAGAAGTAACCATGTTTGACCAGATCATGGAGAAGATCGACTCTAGTCGCAGAAGTACGGAGTACAAGGAGCAAAATGATGCCCAACTACAGCGCCATGAAGAGGGCCCTTGAACATCACATGCAAGAAGGCACTCTAGATCAAGAACAGCAAGCAGACAGTAACCTCCATCAGCCACAGGAGAGAGAACTAGACCAGGAGGATCCAGTTCAGCAACTCCGTCGCCAGCTGGAGGAACGCAACAGGGAGCTGGAGGAGACCCGCCTTCAACTACTGCGGACGAACACTGCGCCCGTGCTGGTGGTACATGGGACAGGAATTCAGGAGCCCCACCGCCAGTTAGAGGAACGGAACAGGGAGCTGACTGAGGCCCCGCCAACGACTACAGAGGGTCAGGTGTTGCACCTGCACCCATGGAATGTGCCCAAGACCGAGAGATTCAAGAGCTTCATCGTCAACTTCAGCAGCGGGACCAGGAGCTAGCAGAGGTCCGCCGTCTCGCCCCCAGTACAACATACCATGACTAGGTTTCAAGACCACCATCAGCATTATTATGGAAACCACTCTCCTCCTCAGCCTCTTCCTCGGAGCCGCCCCCACACTCCAATACCAGAGCAGCAGCTGTATCCTGAATGTCGACACACGTATGACCCACAAACATCCCTGCCGCAGCAGTTCCAGCCTAGGTCTTTGCCTCAGCATCCCCAGTCAGCACATCCTTCGTCTCAGTTGTCTGGCACACCATTTTCCTGTGTGTTTACGAAGGAAAATTGTCCCGCACTTCAAGGGGGATACTTCTGTCTCACAGCCGCTCAAAAAGAACCAAGCAATAGAGAGTTGGATTCGGACAATTAAGAACATCTTGAAGCCAGCCACGTCAGAGATGTTCATTCAGGCAGCACGGGCAAACTGCAGAGGTCCAGCCGAGCTAATTATTAATTCCTCTCTCTTCGACTCAATCGCAGAATGGGACACATTAAAGGCAGCTCTCCGTAGTAAGTTCCGAGGTTACTACACCTCCTCAGACTTCTACAAGGTTTTATACGACATCCGTATGACACCAAGCCAGGCACCAATGGACTTCTTTTTTGCAGTTGGAAGGGCACGTCTACCAGGGATATAGGGATCACCGCGAGAGGCCATTGGTGATCCATCCGAACTAGTGAAGAGGGTCTTCCTGAGTGGCATCCCATGGTCCAAGACTTTCTCTCTGTTAAAGAAGATGGTAGCCCAACCCAGATAGCCGAAACAGCACAGCGCATCTGGAATTCACGCAATGGCATAAGGCATAGTGATCACCAGCAGAGGAAAATCCCTACCACCCTAATCGCTCTCTACGGGGTCAGGATTTGTATGCAATGCCGGTAGCTGCTGAGCATTCCAGTCCACCTTATCATCGATCACCTGTCAGGGAGAGGTGATGTGAGCATCATCAGGTAAGGACTCACGGTACATCTGAGTGCAGAGCCAGGGCTGAGATCCTAGATCCACAGTCTCCATGACGACAATGCTACCATTGCAGAGGTCCAGGACATTTGGTGAGAGATTGCCCCTTTGAGCGTGAGCCCAGGAACCACTGGCAGGTTCGATCCAAGGAGCACCTCACGTGAAGACGTTACCTCTCAAGAAGGAATGGCAGTGACAGGGCCTACCGGATGGCCAGTTGCGAACTCAATGTTAGTGGTTCTACAGTCCGCTGCTTTATTGATACAGGATCCGAAGCGACAATTATTAAACCCCAAGCTCTCAAGCGGATTGATCCTCATAACTACGTACGTCGGAGGAAGACTTTCAGTATTCTGCGAGGCATGTCTGGTCAACTAATCAACACCCTGAGTGAGGTAACCCTTGTTTTCTGCCTAAACTCAGACCTTGAAATGCACCATACGGTCACTGTGTGTGATGTACGATTTCCTGGAGACATACTCCTGGGGATGGACTTTTTGAGTAGAACCACCTTTAGCCTGTCCTCTAGGTCCCAGGATGACAGCGCCTGCCTGACTTTAGAAGGCCAGGAGTTTCATGTGAATTATACTGATGCCCAATCCCTGCAGCCAGCTGAGTGTAGTGAGAGTGACCACACCAGAAGTTCCAGAGAATGCTGAAGAGAACTGTTTTTCCCCGTCTCACTTGTCACCACCCTACATCTTTTCTGATGTGCACTTTTACAGAACCACAGAGCTTCCACCACACAGTGGGCGTTTCTTGGAGGGTGTAGTGGCAAGGTCTTGCTCTGATGATTGAGATGTTTTGTTTACACCGCAAGTAACAGCTGTGTGCATATCACCGTTTGTGCTGAGTACTGTTTCTAGACGGCGATGCCCTGTGTGGGCAGTCAACAGCACAACAAGGCCAACTTGATTAACTCAAGGGACATGTTTGGGGATAGTATATGCTGTCGAGTCTGTTTTTACGGCAGAAACCCCAGACTCCGAGACTTCCGACTCCAGTGCCTTTAACTCTGCTTGTCCAGATTTGAGTGATGACCAAAGGGAAGATGAGGATTTCCAGTGGGAGGAAGACAAGTTTGACAGAACCTTTGGGATAGAGGATTTTGGTTATGGCAGCACTGCCACTGATGTTGCTGATGATCTTCCGCCATCATAAGCCCTTGCCGCAATCGAAGCTGCTAATATCCCAGATTACCCATTGCCCTCAGAGACTGAATACCAGATGCCTGGTCTGGGTCACTTAGGAGATCAATGCCAGGAGTTGCTGAGACCTGTGTAGTTACAGTACCTTTCTTGATGGAGGTGAGGATGCTGTGGGCCACATCCCAGGCATTCAGCACAGGATTGATACAGGGCAAGCAACACCTGTATGTACCAACCAGTGGCGTCTCCCGCAAGCAACCCGTCAAACAATACGCATGCGCTAGGGACCTTGGTCCAGTACGCCTAGGCAATGTGCCATGCTGGATCAAGGGTTGCTGTCACTTCGATGCGCTAGGGACCTTGGTCCATACGCCCAATGCCATGCTGGATCATGGGTTGATGATACTTCGATGCGCTAGGGACCTTGGTCCAGTACGCCCAGGCTATGTGCCATGCTGGATCAAGGATTGCTGTTACTTCGATGCGCTAGGGACCTTGGTCCAGTACGCCCAGGCTATGTGCCATGCTGGATGAAGGGTTGCCGTTAGCCTGGTACGACCAGGCTTTGTGCCATGCCAATTAAGGATTGCTGTTAGCTGTGTGCTGTAGGGGCCTTGGATTGGTACGATCAGGCTTTGTGCCATGCCGACCAAGGATTGCCGTTAGCTCAACCAACTAGGGAGCTTGGTTCAGGTGCGCTCTTGGCTGTGTGCCACACTGGATCAAGCAAAGCTGTTAGCTGTGTGCTAGGGAGCTTGGACTCAGTGCGCCTTGGCCGTGTGCCACGCTGGTTCAAGTGCTGCTGTTAGCCTGCTGTAGGGATTCTATTGTCAGTGCGCCCTTGGCTGTGTGCCACACTGCAGTAGAGAATGCTGTTCATCTGTTGGTTCCACTGCACCACGTCGTGTCGTGGGAGTGTTGAGACCGTCCAGATGTTACCAGATGCTCCTGATTTTTGTTTTATGGTGATGGGATTTTTATTTAATATTACTGTTCTTTTATGATCACCTGTCAAACTTATGTCCGCTCCTTTGTGTTTGTCAGGACTCAGGCTTGCTTTTATCTTCCAGGTCTCCGCTGTTCGCTTCGACCCAGAGCGGGGGAAGAATTCTGTAAGGGGTCTTGGATGCTGCATCTCATCCTCTCCGCTCTCCCGCTCTGACTGCCGTGTTGGAGGATTGTCTGTTATGTGTCTCACCTTTTTTTTCTCGTTTTTATTGACTTTCATTGTTTTATTTTAGTTTCCCCTTTTTATTAAGTGTTTTCTCTGAGCATTTTTATTTATGATTTAATAACGAGACATTTTTATGACCCTTTTATCATCAGCTTTTATTCATTTTAGTTTTTATAACATTCAGTAAAGTTTTAAGGTCTCGTTTTTACTTAGTTTTCATTTAAGTTGTAGGGGAAGCATTTTTACATACAGTGTTTTCTTCTTTTTTAGTTATTGTATTTCTGTTTCGTGTGATTTCTATTTTATACTTTTAATTTTATTTTTGCTCATTCTTATACACAGTTTTAGCTTATTTATTACGAGAATATATTTTGTAAAAGTGTTTGGCATTGACGTCACCGGGGCATTGAAAAAGTAAACAATAAAGAGTACGAGTCGAGACGTCAACGAGTGTTTCGTTACCCTCCGAAGCTTTAAACCACCGGCAGTGTCGCCATATTTGTTGAACCGAACACAGAGAAGATCACTGAAGGATATAAGTTAAGTACTGAGATCCTGATATTCTTTGCATAGGAGCTGGATGTGATCTTAAGAACATTTTTATTGAATAATTTGAACATCCTTTTATTTATTTATTTATTTTTAAATGAACTTGGCAGGTTTGTTTCTCTGTTTTATTTGTAACTTTTAACATTTCAAAGTAGGAAGTCTGAGTGATCTTTTAGTTTTAGTTTTCCTGTTTCGGTGTCACCAGACTCGGGTTTTATACTGTCGTATTTTTTTTCCTTTTAGGGTTAAGGGGTTTTAAGTCTTCAGCTCTGACGCCAGACTTGCTGCTTTTGTCTTTGTTTTATGGTAAGGCCTTCAGCCAGGCTCTCCACTGTGGAAGTCCTTTTCTTTTAGTTTTTGCATACGACAGTCAGTAATTTTCGGTGCCTTTAGCACATTCTTTCACTTTTGTATTTTTCATAGATTACTTTTAGTATGAATTTTACCATATGGTTAGGCTGAACGTCAGAAAGTGGTATTCACATTGGAACACCCATATTAATGATTCATCCCCCCCCCCCACGCTACCACTTAAGGGGATTGAATTGACAGGGGTTAACCAGGTCTATTTGCGCCTGTATCCCCCCAGCATCAAGGGAGGGCAGACTAAGACTGACTTGATGAACTGGGACGGGACCCCTGGGTTAGACGGATCACACCACATATATACATATACACATATATATATGTACTGTGTGTGTGTGTGTGTGTATATATATATATATATATATATATATATATAGAGAGAGAGAGAGAGAGAGAGAGAGAGAGAGAGAAGACATCAAGACGGCTGTGAAGAATTTATTATCTTATTATTTAAACAGACGTTTCGAAGGATTATACCTTCATTATCAATGCTATAAATTAACCAGACAAAATGGTCATTAGACAATCTAAATATGTGAAGTGGTTCTGGCTTCATAATAACAGAAATACAAAGGTGATTTAAACCAAAAATTATATACAAAACACAAAACAATACAAATATATACAAAATATATAAAAACGTACAATAGAATAGTAAACGAACCAAAAGAGACTGTTTATGGTGATGAGCAGTTTAGTGGGTAAACAATGGAGTTGCTGTGGTATTAAGCTATAGTTGCATCTTTATCAGGAGGGATTCTGAGGTAATGAGGTCTAGGCGGGAAGAGATTACAAAATACTGAAAACTGTGGTAGAAAAAGGGTTAGTATAATCAAAATAATTATTGTGAATCTGACTGACAATTCAAAACCTAAAAGTTTAGTCTCAAAACGTGAGTAAAAAATTGTACCACAGGTTATCTACGGAAAGATTTCTGCTGAGGAATCATTGATGGCGATTTTTATTTATTTATTATTATTATTATATTATTATTATAGTTATAGTAGTAGTAGTAGTAGTAGTAGTAGTAGTAGTAGTATAGTAGTAGTAGTAGTAGTAAGTACTAGTACTATACTTACTATACTATACTATTATAATATTATTAGTATTATTATTTTATTTTTTTTACGAAAGGTCAATTTACTGCAATCCAAAAACTGATTGTGTCAGTTCCCTTTGTAATCTTTCATCTACGTCCTACTTTATGCAACGTATATGCTATCACGCATAATGTATCTTTCACAACTGAAAACTGAACGCCTGATCCTTAATTACAGAACTGTCTACAATAAAGGGGCTGTCCCAAGAGCGAAAAGAATCATTTTTGTTTTGGAATTTGTACGGCCGATACAAATGAAAAGTCAATGGCATAGCCAGCATAGTCCCTTCAGGTGTTCTTTAGATATGCTAACACTATTATGTGAAATTACCAAGAATTGCTCCTGCTTACTGCAGGCGGTCAGCACATGATAATTACATTGTGAAAGCTAGTACAAAAATCTGACCATGTGTAATTCAGTACAGAGACTAACTGTCAAACAGGAAAATTGTGTAAATACTGAAAAATGGTCAGGACTAAAAATAAAAACACCTTCAAGGAATCTATATTGTAAATAAAAACGCAATCTGGTCTATTTTACTAGTAATTTATCTTTTCAGTAATATAATACTAACATTGGCATATGCAAAATAAACATTCCAGTGAAGAGTTACGTATTTCTTATCTCACGAACTCTTCCTGATTCGCGGATTCACATATGAGAACGGGTCATGTTGCCCTCTTGGGTGTTTACTTATATTTTTAATGCCCTTGCTGACGCCCTTCTGAAAGCTCTCGTACATCATCTTAAACGCCCCACTTCCAGAATAATGGGTCTGTTTTAGGTCTGAAAGGAGCTCATTAGCCACAGCGGGTAGTTAGCAGGTAACCTTGACTGTGGAGTGGTGTGAGTGCGGGCTGGGGAGGACTCTTGATTCTTTTTCTCGTGCACTGTGATATTTTGTGATAGACTGTGATACCTCTTTTGATAATTTTCTATCTATGTAGTTTTTATTGCGCGGAAACCTTCCGTTAGTGACAAACTTGACCTCAGTAACAGGGGAGGGTATGAAAGGTTCCAGGGATTAAATAATACTAATAATATAACCCACAATGAAAAAGATGAAAATTTACATTTGTTTCCACTGGAGGGGGAGGGGGGCGTGACGAACTAGATGCGGAACTAGATTTTTATGGCACTAACCTAATTGATAGATGCCGCAGGCTCTTCCCCAACAGAGGAGGCCTTTGTGAAAGCACATTGGCTGGTGACCATGCGCAATAAGTCCGTTTCAGAGTAGTCGCACCCTCCACATTAGGCCATCGCGGCGGCAATGGCTGAGTACCGAACGCGACAGCGGCAGGCAGGTCTGTACCATACCTGTTTTGAACGCTTCCAGAAGAACGGAAGTTACACAATATTATTTCGGTTATAAACACGGATCTCGTGTTTCCAGAGGACGGAAAACTCTACCTTGAGGCGACGTTCTTCTGCAATAGATGACATAGTCACTTCAGTAACTATATGGGATAATAACTGCCATCTATTGGCTGACTCTAATATATTCCACTCCATCATCTGAGGCTATCGGTGTAACCTCGAGAACTGCGCAAAACCTGCCAAGGAGAGCGGGCCACCACCGCTCTACTGTTCATAGTATACCTTGTACATCCTGATTATTCTACAATCTTCTCATCATGCAATGCTGACTATGTCAAGGTTAGTATGTTGCTTCAGTAGGAATGTTACAATACCTTTATAATTGTGTAACGCGGGGGTTGGGCGGCAGTAGCTCCACAAAGGGGGATTGCAGGGGGCATAACCTCCTGCAAGGGAAAATAATGTGAATTATCATCGTTATTTTCATTTAGGATTATATTAGTAGTGTTATTTAACCCCACATTTTCCCTGGAAAAAGTTTGTCGCTATATGGGGGTTTCCGTACAATAAAAACTATATATTTGCATTGTGGACAGTGCTAGGAATCCAATGATAACAAAATCGTCAATGTAGGAGTGGCGGACTTAAGATAGATAATTACCCCGTTTACTACCAGTGATTTTCCTTGCCGCATCTGTGATTCGAGGTTGTAGTACCGGATAGTGTTTCGTAAATAAAGCCACTTACATGAACAGTTTTGTATCTCCACTCCTGTAGGAGGTAGTTAATGGCCGGCTTTTGCCCATGCCCACATTTTATCCGAGGATTACTCGCCAGCTGCTGTAGAAGGCTGGGTCGATGTCCACACTTTAACCATTACAAGCGAGGGATAGGGTTTTGTGTACTTCTCGGAACTTCCCAGACTATTTATATCATCAAAAATGTTCTCGTGTGATGAGAACGGATCTTTTCATCTGTGTCATGAGGTGCATAAATTCTTTATACAACAATGAAGAGAGAAGAACGTTCCATCTTTTTCTGTCCCTGGCCATGTTGACATTGTGAATGTAAACAAAATTATGACCAGTTAACTCATTCCTGTGCTCTCTTAAGTAGATCATGTATTACTACACCGTTGTCAAACCAATATTTTGCTAATTGTCAGTGTCTGCTGTTCCATATTTATGTGTTCAAAGGCCTTTGTTAATGTTGTTATACCTCATTTACATGTTTCAAGATTTATTAGACAGTGATTTACAGGAATCAGTCTGAAGAACCTGCAAACGCGTATTTTGCGTTTATGACGCTAGGTTTGTTGCATCGATTCTAGGTTGTTCTTAAGATTAACTATCACAGTTTGATTTCCGAGGCCATCAAATACCCCAAATCCCGAAAAAAGTGATAAAAACGAAGAGATCCACGATCCACAATAAACCGACCGACCGACCGACCGGAAGAAGCGAAAGAAAATTGACAGTTCGGTCTTCCGATATATAACGGTATTTGGTTTATTGTTTATAGTATGGATTTAGCTCTATCTTGCAGTACATAAAGAGGTGAAGAAAATGTATCTCAGGGGTGTTGGAGCCTCCCATCAACCTCCCCTCAGGCAGTTGCGCTTAGTCTCGGCACCACAAATTGATAGGTTAGGTTGAGTTAGGGTTCAGAAAGTTTTGGGGGGGTTGGAAGGTGTGAAATCCCATTTTGCCGAAAGATGGGATTCCCGTAGTTTTTCGAATTTTGGTGCATTGGTGCATGGACTTTCAAAGGTCTGTAGTTTCATTAACCGATATTTAGCGTTTTTTGTGCAAGTTTTGTGTATTTCTGTTCGCTATTCTTCTCATTTAATCCTGTTTTACCCCATAATTTCCCTGATATGCTTCATGACCTCCCCTGCTATCGAAACTTAACACATCAAGATCGTCGGCTGTGATTGCTATAGAAATGATCATCAGATTCGTTCTCATCACACGAGAATAAATCTGATGATATAAATATGGTCTGGGAAGCCCCAATTGTCATAATCGTAAAAATAACCTCTTGCATATATATATTTACGTCTCAGCCGTTTTTACATTTAAAATGTGTATTTTGATCCTCAATTTTGGCTAACTCATTAATATTCTTGATTGCCACACTACTCACATAATACAGTCGATACTTAACATATTTCGAGTGTGCAATAACACGCACATTTCTGGACTACACTGGTGACTTGCCTCATTCTTCTCAGTGACAATGACCGATGTGTGTCAATTGTTACGTTGTTACTTTTTTCGAAATTTAATGGAAAAACTGATGAGATAATGAAGTTTTTAAAGATTCAAGGAGAGTTTGAAAAGTGCAATTTGCAGACCTGAAAAATAAAAATTTTAGATGTAATAAATCTAGAAAAATCAATAACAGAAGAGTGAGACTTGTTTCGCCAAATCTAATTTGGACATTGAAACGAATTTATTGTTTGTTAATTAATATTTAAGAGACTATTTTTCTTATTCTCTGGTAAGAGATGAATTAAAATTATCAGACAAATCTATTTATGACTGGGGAAGTTTTTGCAGAGAAGTACTAATTTCATGGTGCATGACGAATAGGGCAGAAAAGATTGGTGGCCCTGGTACGATCGTCGAAAGTGACGAATCCAAATTCGGCAAAAGAAAGTAAAACGTCGCCAGAGTCATTGAGGGCCAGTGGGTTTTCAGTGGGGTGTGCCGGGAGACAAATTATCAAAGACTGCGTAGAGGCAGGAACAACAATAATCAGTGACTGCTGCAAGGCATATATTTACCTAACTAAAGAGGAATTTCATCACCTGACTGTATATCATTCACTCGATTTTGTCGATCCCGTCGCTGCAGAGCACACTAACACCAATGAGCAGAAGTGGCGGGAAGCAAAGGCAAAGGTACTGCATTACGGCAAGAGAAAGTACCATTTTGTTGGGTATTTGGCTCGGGCGATGTTCTTAATGATAATCCCCAATGCGAATCAACGCTTACATCGCTTCCTCCTAGCCACTGCTAATTTGTACCCACTGGAGTAAGGTACGTCACCATATAGGTTACTTTTTACATTGCATATCCTTTTTGGTAAAAGGAAAATTGTCCTATCGTTTAATTTTATCGAAAATTAGAATGTGTTGCTAAAGGTGGGTGGAATGGCTTCAGGTTGGGCCTTGCCCTCTTGGCATACTCTCCCTTTGTGCAATTCCTGAAGGACACGCCCAGTCACGGCAACTTGGACTGTTGAGTAAATTTTGTGTTGGTTACCATGCGCTTTCTTATATTCAAATATGGCGGCGTAATCTGACACTTGCTCTTTAGAAAAATCATATTTCTCTGTCATAAATGGAAAGTTTGCAGAGCCCCCATCAACCCTCACCTTGGGCAATGGCCGAAGGACACATCAAGTCACGACAACTTGGACTGTTGAATAAACTTGTGTTGGATATCATGTAAACTTGCGCTTTCTTATATTCAAATATGGCGGCGTAATCGGACACTCGCATTTCGGAAAAGTTGTATTTCTCTGATAGTCATGAATAGAAAGTTTGCCTGGGAATTTAGAAGAGTCGTATTTTATTATTTTAGAAAATAGAAAATTTGGCTTACATTTCTGAAAAGCCCCCTATCAACCCTCCCCTCGGCATTGCCAAAAGGGAACGCCCAGTCACGGCAATTTGGACTGTTGAGTAAATATTGTGTTGGTTACCATGTGCACTTGTGGCGTAATCGGACACTCACATTTCGGATAAGTATTTCTTCTATTTTAGATTTTAGTAAATGTATATTTTGGCTCACATTTCGCTCACTTCGTAAATAGGAAGTTTGGCTTGCTTTTCTGTAAAATTGCATTTCATTGCATTCATAATTAACTCGTCATTTACTGTCAATGAAATCTAGCTGAACCCACTCTTTATCCCCCCCCAGAAAAAAAAAAGGTTCCCCATGTGTCCCCCAAGATTGTTGGGTGCAGTTGGGGACTTAGTGTCTGGCAAGTGCGTCTGTACCGAAAAGAATTATCCTCCCGTCACCTAATAGCGTTTCATATACGTAATTCTTCATTACCTTTACGGTGGTTATGCGAGGCAGGGTTGCGATACTTCACTGGTAGAGAAGACGGTCTGGGTCTCGGTGTCCCCGGTCGGTGGGCGGTATCCTGACGGGCCTGACTTGGGTTCATCTGGGTCGCCGGAGTCCTTCCAATCTTCTTCATCGATGAGAATTGGGGTACAGTGGTGCTGACCACACTCAAACTGTGGCGGATGTAGCCAGCCAGCCTGAAATAACGATTATATACGGTAAACTTAATATCTATATCTATATATATATATATATTTTTTTTTTTTTCCAAACAGGATTTATATGTTGATAAAGCAAAAACATATATTTAATACACAATTCACTGACATTTATCTAAATGAAGTTGTGAAACCTGGTGGTGGTGTGGCTGCACAGGAAAAGGTACCTTGAAAAGTGAGAATAGCCAAGATCCTGAAGCGTACTGTATGCACCCCAACCGTTGCTATAAATAACACTCCCTTCCCGGATATACCGCTGGATTAATGGTATTACTGTAGTGGCGGTTCTGTCCTGTTCCTCAGGATCTACCAACTTCTTCAACTGCCGCTCTATCCCACCGAAGACCCATATTTGACGAAGCATCCTCCCCCTGTGATACTTCCGCCTCACCAACAGGGTTTCGTCTATCTCAAGTTGCACCCCTGGCCCACCGATGGGCTCTTGATTCCTGAGCCAGAACTGTCACCTCTGAGCAAAAGCTCCGCCAGTCAACCGATGTCGATGGTGAAATGTGGAGGCGTTCAATCACTCTTGTGATCCCACGAACGGTGCAGGAAGTGATTGCTGAACAAAAGCACCTTCCACAGTGAAAGTCTCGAGTTATCGAGAAACGTGTCCCTATAATGTAAAACAGTATACCTATAGGAACACTGCCGTCTGCGTTTAGTTTTGATTACTCATGTCCACCTACCGCAGTACCAAGTCGGCCGGTCCTCCCGGAATTTACATGGTACTTTGCAGTGAGGGCACTCCACAGGCGTCGGTAAGGCTCCATGACGGCGGAGAAATGCTTTTGCCTTCGCATCGTCTCCATAAAATTTATGGAAGATTAAAATGTAGTTAGTATCGCAACCATCGCACAACTCACCTACAGGGCCACCGTTCACGCTGCTCTCCATGATGAAAGAGACAGAACACGACTCCTGAAACGTTTGCCACGATTTTCGGCAAAAATGTTCCAAAAAAAAGTTTCCGGAATATTATCAACATGAAAGAGTCATTTTCATTGGCTGGTGGTTCTAACGTTACTTGTGACTGGTTGTAACATATCGGTAAAATAACTTAAAATAACTTAAATGTTATATTTCTTAAGTTTACCTAACAAATAACATACACAAACATACATCCACCAATATATATATATATATATATATATATATATATATATATATATATATATATATATACATACATGATTTGTCTTGTAAAATGTATAAATGATGAAAAGGAAAAAGATTGCAATTATTATTTTAAATCGAAAAAAGTGCTTCCTATATTCCCTAGATATAAGATGAAAAATAAAGAGATCAGAATGACTGTCCTTTTTTTTTTTTTTTTTTTTTTTTTTTACAAATATTCTACTTTGATCTTTTTTTCAGATTTTTTTTTTTTTTTTTTTTACAACTCAAAAAGTGTTTGGCCGATTTCGAAAAAAAATCTACCACAGAGATTAGGCTAGGGTCTAAATAAAAGGGGTGTGAGTTTCATGAAAATCGGCAAGAAAATTCGAAAACTCGAGAAAAAAAATGATCCCCTTAAATCAGGTTTTACTTTTATGTCTAGTTGCTGCACAATACAAATGCATTAAATCATGATTAAACAAAATTAACTTTTAAAAATGAAAATGCTTGTCCAAAGTTTCCTAAAGATCCTGTATTTTACAAAGAAAATAACTGTAACTCCAAACATAATGGATTTTTATCAGTTTATTACATTTGCAAATATTAGTATAAAATAAAAAATATATATCCAAAGTTGTTCTATTGACAGTAGTTCCGTGTCAAGCTATCGGACGTGGATGTCATCATTCACAAACTTTCATCGCATTTGAGAAACAGTTTACAAACCTTAGTGATGATTAATGGCTAAAAAGTTAATTTTTTGACTTCCCATATGTAAGGTTTAATTTATGTGCATTAGAGCTGTTATTTATATGAAGCCGTGGTGGTCATTTTGAGTTCGGCTGCTTAAATAAAAAAAATTCTATGTATCAAATAATCATTAGAGCCCTTTGCATCCAGTTGCATTATGGCAATGGATTTGCATCCGCCATTGACTGGTGTCAATCTCTGTAAGTGCTGGGTGCTGGAGATCCACGAGAGCCAGGCGGCTCCCCTGACAGCTAAGGCCTGGGTAGGCCTTGAGCTGTTTGCTGTGTTCTTGCTCTGCTGGAGGATCGGCCCGGGCGCGGGAGCTTAAGTAGGGATAAGCTGTGCCAGCTACCCAGGAGCGAGGGGAGCTTGCAGTTCAATGGGTGAGCCCGGAGCTGTCCTTTCTCATCCAATCAAGCGGCTGATGGTGAGGTGCATGAGGACGCGGCTGATGTACCTGGACCCAACCTGGGGAAGTATGCCATTCTGCAGCTTGCAGGGGTCAGCTACTGGTACTCCCCCTCCAATGAGGGAGGTAAGTGAGTGAGCGATAAGTGTGTTACTCCAGAAGGCTGGGTATTGTGTCACTCCGGAAAGTCACCAGTATAACAATGGATTTGCATCCGCCGTTGACTGGTGTCAATCATCACTTCAAGGAGTTTTGGTGTGTGGGTGTGAATGCCCACAGGTATGGCTGGGTGCTGGAGATCGACGGGGAGAGCCGGGGCGGCTCCCTCGACGGCTAATGCCTGGCTAGGCCTAGAACTGCTTGCTGTGGTCTTGCTCTACTCGAGGATCTGTGAGTGGTGAACTCGGCCCGGGCGCCGGAGCATAAGTAGGGCTAAGCTGTGCCAGCTACCCGGGAGCAAGGGGAGCCTGCGGTCCAATGGGCGAGCCGGGAGCTGTCCTTTTTCATCGAATCAGGTCTCGGTATTATTCATCGAGAGGCAGCTGATGGTGAGATGCATGAGGACACTTCCCTACAGCATGACGAAAATCACTTACGTAAAACCCGGGCAATGGGTTACATAAGTGGCTAATATTCCAGGTATGCGCCGTGTAGACATGGCGCGCACGAACGAGGTATATTTTTGTCGTTTAGCGGTGACTGTGAGGCCGCTGCAGCTTATACTATGTTATATCTTACTCTATTCCTTCTGCTCTAAAAGATGCCAGGTACAGGTCCAGTTTCTTACAGCTTACGTTTAGACGAAAAATAATATATGCAAACGATAGAGCGAGTGACTCTAAGAAACATCTATGAACTTCATCTGCAACTCAACATTAACGAAGTTATTGGACACGCGTGTCTCAGAACCCGTTATGAAAAAAATCTCAATATTTAAAAAATGACTATACAATATCCTTTCCCTCCTTTCGTAAACAAACCAATGATGTCATTTATTCTAGTTACTGAGGTTCGTGTAGATAAAGCCCGTATAACGGTACACGAAGGAGAATTTGTCTGTTTCAAAATATATGACAATACACCAGTAATACTCACATGATACTGAGGATTTACAATAATATATAAATATCTTGCTTTGCGCAAATCGATGTCTCAGTACTTTTCAAGATAAAATATTATTGTACATAGAAAACGTACGATTTGTTATTTACGATACCCAATGCACTCAGTGAAATATTTGTAACGTATCACATGGCACCATGAAATTTGATAAGTAATTGAAAATGCAGACCAGATTGCAAGTTTTGTGAGACATTTTTTTGCAGATTTTAATTCAAACAGGAATATATACATATATACATATTTAAACATATACATATATATACATATATGTATATATACACACATATATCATATATTACATAATATATATATATATATATATATATATATATATATATATATACAGTGTTTCTACCAAAACCAGAACACTATGAATGTCGCTGATTGTTATGAAATAGTCGAAAGCAAGTTCCTTTTGATCAACCCGCGAGAAAGGCATCACTTTCCTTGAATTAGTTTTCATCTCTTCAAATCATATTGTGCGTTTATCATTATATATATATATATATATATATATATATATATATATATATATATATATATGTATGTATGTATGTATGTATATATATATATTTCTTATGGGATTACTTTAGATTTATAAAATTTTAACATTTGTCAATAACAATAAGCGCAGACTAAAGCATTTGTTATTTGAAAGTAAAAAGTTCCACATAAATTACATACACCACCAATAATACAACGGCAGAAAGCTCAGGCAGGTCTTTGAGAATACTGATCGATGGCGGCACAGTTCGTAGTGACGGAACATTGCATGGCAGACCCGCGCATCACCCGATAAATTAAACTTAAATCCATCATAGCAATACCTGATATGAAGACCGTTCAGTAAAGGATCACGGGTATATATCCCATTCGATAAACTTGTAATATCGAAAGCCAATGGTGAAGTCTTTCGCACAAGGTATAACACATAGCACCTGAAGTAACGATAATAAATGCTTTATGTTTAAATTATTAGGAAATGAGCAGCGTGTATAACAAATACTTATCTGCAAATTCCCTGATTATACCCGCAACAAATCTCGACAAATTCTAGTCAATGGAAACGCAAATACATGATGTCATTTTGTTCTGACTAATCAGAACTAATTTTTTCCGGAAATCTTTGCACTAGCCTACAAAAAACGATCAGTGTCTGTCCACTGTGTGAGAAGATATACGTGTATTGATATATAGAAAGCCGGATGAAAGTTTTAGAAATCGCATATTGTAAATATCAACAGAACACAACGAGGACATATGACGGTCAAGTTTAACAATAGAAAGTTAGTACAATTTAAATTGGTTTTAACGAGAACCGGCAGATTACACATATATATTACACGGAATATATATATATATATATATATATATATATATATATATATATATATATATATATATATATATATATATATATATATATATATATATATAATAGAATATCAATAAAATGCGTGTAACAATAGGTCTTTAAGTCTGATATTATAATAAATGCAGTATTTGCATAAATCACAACGGATCACGTAAACGGCAACTAAGGCTCTTATTTTACCGTCGTTTCTTTGTAATTTTCAATTTTATGAAAAACAAACTGAGACATTGCTCACATTGGCCAGGAATACGCTGTGCAGCATGGAAATCTCGTCCTCCCTGGAGCCCGCGCTCTTCCAGACAACAATTAGCATTCATTTATCGATTGGAATAATGCTAAAGCCCCATTCTAAGCGCAAATTGGGTCAAATCTCACTCCAAGAGCTTTGTGCAAGTCTTTCGTCACCCTGGCCGTCGTTCATGACGGCAATTCGCGTTGTAGTGTTTTCCCCCATTTACAAACTACAACGCGGGTCTTGTAGAGTGCAACTTACGAACAGGGGAGCTGCTTTCAAAAGGGTGGTAGCTGGTGTGTACTGCAGGATGACCCGCCCGTCACAACCCTGAAGCCCTTTAACCCCGTAAGTACAAGACTTATTACATTATCTTTAATTAAATCATCATTTACTTTTTCCATTCTCTTCTGTTATTGATCAGTGGTCATTTCCTTTTTCCATTTTATTAACTTAATTTCATCAAGATCAAATGTGTCCATCCTTCTTTTAAAACCAAATAACAGTAACAGTAACAGTAAAAAGTAAAAGGAATAAACAAACCAATGATAAACGAAACCAAAGAATAAAACGGAAAACATGAGATCCCCTCAGTCTGTATATTTACAAAAGTTACAATGCATATAACACATCCTAACTGGCGTCTTTACAAAAGACGAATATACTTGTCTCTCTTTCTTGTAGAAAAACGAAGAAACACAACAAAACAGGAGACGTCCAGTGAGGCCGGGCGCTCCGTGACAAGCACTGAACTGACGAGCCAACAACCCAAGAGAGAGTCTAGCGAAAAACAGGCTCTTTATATAGGCTCTTATAAAATATGTAAATAATAAAAAGGAGTGAAAATAAAAGAAGTTTTCTTTACACAATTAAAAGAAATTAAAATAAAACTAGAGGCCCTGAGAATGAAGCTAAAATAAATAAAACATAAAAATACGAAACATAAAAGGCTCCAGGGACGCAAAACTGCAGCTGGCTACCGCCGATGCCCACAGATGGTGCTGGTGCTGGCTAGAAAAGGAGGGACTCGCCTAGTCTGGACTCCCGCATAGTGGGGGTACCTCACGTCCACTACAGCGTAACCGCGGCCGCGGCAATTTGGTCGCGAGCTGTGATTATACACCGAATCAATGGCGGATATGCAATAGACAAAAAAATATTGTCAACATTTAATATTTCTCATTAATACTGCATTTATTGTAATAAAATACGTAAAGAATATATTTATTTATTGAATATATATATATATATATATATATATATATATATATATATATATATATATATATATATATATATATATTTCGTGCAATATGCAATGTGTATAATATGCCGGTTCTCGTTATAACCTATTTAAATCTTACTAACCTTCTATGGTCGGGCTTCCATGAATATACTTCACCATCACATGTTCTCAATATGGTCATTTTTCTGCAGATAAATGTATTTTGCGAATTGTAAAACTTTCGGCTGGCTTTCAATTTTTCAATATTTCACACGTAGAGCTCCTTACACAGTTGACAGACACACACTGAACGGTTTTTTGTGCTGACTGCACAGCTTCCCGAAAATAATGAGTTGTGATTGGTCAAGAAACACTAACATCATTTTCCTCTCTTTTCATTGGCTAGGATTTGATGCTGTTTGTCATACAGTATAATCGCTATCTTGCCAATAATTGCTTGTTAAACATGATGTTCGTCTTACCGTTTCACACATGATTCATTACTGTCGCCGATTCTTTTAAAAATGTGCGTCGAAGTGCACGAAAACATATTTTGTTTCGTAATACCGTATATATATATATATATATATATATATATATATATATATATATATATATATATATATATATATAATGCTATGGACATTAAAAAAAATCTAAGTACATTTCTTAGCTAATTTCATTCACTCTCTGAAGAACTATCCTCATCAAGAGGAACTGGGGCTGGCAGGGGCTGGTCGCGCTGAACCCCGCCTTGCGGTGAGTATAACAATGCCGCTTGAACAGAAAATAATGCAGCGGCGAATCAGCATGATCTTTTATGACTAAATAGCGTGCGATGTACTGCGGCAGATATTCTGATTTTAATCTGGGCCTTTTAACCCATTCTTTTATATCGCGCCACAATCTTTCAATGTTCTATGTATGGATTTGTGGGCCGTGTGGGTCTACAAAGTTCTCGAATGATAAATACTCCGAAATTTGTAACCATGATGTTGTAGTGGTTGCACACTCCACGGCCGGTGGGCACATCAGGCAACCCCGGGGTGGGGCTACCTCACTGCTCAACCACCTTCAACTTGGCCACCTCGCTCTGCATAATTGCCCCTACACCGAGTCAGTCGGCAGGCAATCATGCCGAGGTCCGCAGCGCTGATTCGCCGCGACGCGGGAGGTAACGATGCAACCGTCGCCCAATCATAGCACTCGGACGCAGACTACCCGGACAAGCTACATTTCCCCTTTTCTATTTATACCGTATTTTTTGCCAAATATAGACAGATTTCACCGACTTCTCTGCAACTTGACTTTAATTCTCCTTCCTACTCAAGGCCTAGGCTCTTCGCTACCTCGCCCTAGCCCTCGCCACATTTTTATGTTTAGTTTTTGCATTTTTTTTCCATCTGCCACACCACATATGTCGATCTTCACGGTATTTGCAAGGTAAATCGCAGTGGACAATTTACCGCCTTTGGCAAAACACTGTCTGCTTGCAGGAATTCTATAGTGTTATCATTATTCTCAAAATAATCAGATATAACTCGATAATAATGATGGTGGTAATTTTCTGTATTACCTTCGCCTTTCCGATATCGACGATTTTGGTATCGTTGGATTCCTCTCACTCTGTACAATCCAAATATGTAGCGGCAAACTTGGCCCCGATAGCAGGGGCGACGATGTCGGTGCGGCGGACATAATATAGGAAATTACCCTATTAATATAACCCACAGTGAAAATAACCATGGTTATTCACATGACTTTCCACTGTAGGGGGCTGCGCCCCCTGCGACCCCCGCCGAGGACACAAAATATCCCCCATTTTATTCCGTGCAATTCTTCAGGCACCCCTTGCTCGTAACATGGGAAAGACACATCGATTTGCGCAGTGTATAAAATGTTTTTGTTGGTGTAAACACTCGATAATATGGTAGTATAGGTGTTGGGGAACACGTGGGGAACCATCTATTTTTTGGGGAGGGGGGATAAAGAGGGAGCTCAGCTTGATTTCAGTAACTGACCAGAATGGTATAAGTTAAAGACATTGACGTGCGTAGATAAAGTGGAAGAAAGAGAGTGGAACAGAACATAGTTTCAGTTGTAGCAGCCTCATATTTACCGCTAATGGCGAAAATATAATGCGCATTCGCCTCTCAGATTCTAAGTCCATCAGCTTGTTTTCCTTGCAAAGAAAAACACAACACTGAACGCTGAACACATAACTGCAATGCCCTACGTAATGCCAGTGTTACTACGCGCATGTCAAAACAATATTTGGCTAATTATCAGTGTATGCTGTTACCGATTATACTCTTAAAGTCTTTTATTAATGTTATTATACTTCATTTATGTGTTTTAAGATTTATTTATAGCCTTATTTAGAATCGTGCGCATTGTGCATTGCATTTCACACTTCCTTACGTAGCCGGCATCTGTCAAGTTGCTGGCCCGCTTATTTCGAGGTTTAAAGCCGGTAAGAAATGTTGCGTTTCCAGCGCTGTGTTGATTCTGGGTTATTCTTAAGGCTATACAGTGACAAAGAAGATAAGATAGACCATTAACGATCCCAGTTTAATATCTGGGGCCATCAAGAGCTCCAATTGCCTAAAAATGTTATTAAAATCAAAGCAATCCATATGATAGAAAGAAGCAAACGAAAGTTTGACAGTTTCAGATATAAAGGTATTTGGTTTATTATTTTACGGTGTGAATGCAGCTGTCTTGCTGCACATACCGAGGTGAAGAGAATGTGTCCCTGGGGGTGTTGGGGGGGGGGGGGGGGAGGTAGAGTCCCCCATCAACCCTTCCCTCGGGCAGTGACCAAAGGGCATGCCTAGTCACGGCAAATTTCTACAAATTTAAATTTAACTGGTTTATTGGTCAAAACCTTTTTTGGGGGGTTTTGGAACATATGAATGTTATCGAATGGTGGGTTGGTTTCCCGTAGAGTTTAGTTTAGTTTAGTCCTTTATTTACCACCCTGGCTAACTGCACAGGCGTGGGCAAGCTGTGGTACATTTGATACATGGTCAAAGCATTATATAATAGTATTACAGTGTAAATCTAGATCATAAAATTATTACAGTCTAAAATATATCATTTAAAAGAAAAGAACAATCAGTAATTTATCTACTCATCTATCAAGCCGGCATACGGCTTGGGCGTGGAAAGGCAATGTAACATTTGATATGTGGTCATGTGATACTAC
The DNA here is from genome assembly GCF_003789085.1 of Penaeus vannamei. Lineage (NCBI taxonomy): Eukaryota > Metazoa > Arthropoda > Malacostraca > Decapoda > Penaeidae > Penaeus > Penaeus vannamei. The sequence continues at coordinate 36,002 of NW_020870436.1, read as the reverse complement.
ATTCCAAATTTAGGATATAACATAATTATATCTTCCAAGACATCAGATGATATGAAGTAGTTACATAGTTCTCCATACCTCATGCTAGGTGGTCTGAAAGGCTGTATTACATGGCACTCTGAGATATAATGTACAAGTGTTCGCTTATATTCTTCATTGCATAATTTACACTTCATTTCTTCAACATTACAGGCTGTACTGACCTGCCAGTACAATCTATATCCCAGCCTGATTCTTGCGGTCACAATATCACACTGTCTTGTTCTTGTTTTGTATGAACCATAGATGAAAACATCTTGCATAAACCGGTCATAGTGCTTTATGCTACAGCTTTCAGGCCGTTGAGAATTAATCAAGTCAGACAAGTCCTCTTTGAAGGGTTTTAATTATGTGTGAAATCCTAGCAAGAGGTACTCCAAGATCTATATCCACACTTTGCTTGTCACATGCTGATTTTGCTAGGCGGTCAGCATGATCATGCCTGGGGATTCCAACATGCGATGGTATCCACACAAAACGTATATCATGGCCTCGTTCTTTTGCACGATACACATTTATCCTTATGTCATTTGCAATATTTCCTGCACCTTTGTCTAGTGTGTTCAATGCCTGGAGAGCACTCTGTGAGTCGCAGAAAATGACTCCTGTGCCTTGACTTAATAGAAATTCGGTGGCTATGAGCATTCCTGCCAACTCAGTTTGCGTAGTGCTAGCCCAGTCATGAACCCGCCTACAATCCTGGTGCTGCAAAATATTGTTTTTATATACGACAAAAGCGCATCCTGCTCTACTCCCAGACTGCAAGGATCCATCAGTGTAGCATTCATACGCATTGGGCCCGTAGAGTTTTTGAATTCTGGTGCGTCAGCCCATAGAATTTCAAATGTGGCGATTACGTCCATAGAGTTAAATTGCCTAATTTTAAGCATTTTTTCTGTTAGTTTTATGCATTTTTTATCTTTATTCTTCTTATTTAAGCTTGTTTTACCCCATAATTTGCCTGATATACTTGAAGCATACCCTCCCCTGCTAACGGGACTATCAAATGAAGATGGTACTTGATCTCTTGAACGCAAGAGTCGATGGATTCAATGGATTTCCTGCCGAAAGCATTTTTTTTTTTTTTTTTACTTTGTCTATGGGAGGGTGTGCCGCTCTCTGTAACAAATACTGACCAGAATTGATTATGAATGCAATGAAATGCGACTTTCGGAAATGCGAGCCAAAATTTACATTTTTTAAAAACGAAGAAATGCGACTTCCGAAATGCAAGTGTCTGAGTATGCCGCCATATTTGCATATATGAAAGCACAAGTGCAAACTGTAACCAACACAAAATTTACTCAACATGGAAGACCTTCCCCCTCTCATTCCTTAACAGTTCGAGTGCAAGAGCTGCTTCACCAGAATGTCATAGAGCAAGCACATGGCAGGGTGTTCCTGAATCATTTGTTCGAGGTTCCAAAACGGGACTCTGCAGACTCGCGCTTGGTACTGGACCTCAGCGGTCTCAACATACATATTCAGACCTTTAAATTCAGGACGGTAGTGGCTCAGGTACACCTGGCTCTGTCAAAGGGGTGTGCACTAGCTTCCATCGATCTCGTATTGGCATGTACGCATCCATACACGATTTCAACCATTTTAGCCTTTGCCATGGGGTCGACAATATTTCAGTTCTGCCATATTACCCTTCGGCCTCAACATCACCCCTCACTGGCATCTACAGCCAGTGAGGAAGCACCCCTCCAGAGAGAGTGTCCAGGTGTTGATGTACCTGGACAATTGGTTAATAATTGGTGACTCCGTTGAAGATTGCTAAGCGTATGGTAAATCGTACACTTGATGGGGTTCCTTTTCAATCTAAGGAAATCCCATCTCCCATCCCTCAATATAACATGGCTAGGACTAGTACTTCCCTTGGGGCGTCTCCGCCTGTGACGTCTCATTTTGGAAAGAAGGACGCAAAGTGTTTGTTTCCACAGGATGCAACACAATCATACAGTTCCCTCCTCTACTTCGCCTGCTATGCCAATGGTGGCTATGCCCAAACCGTCTAAATTCCTCCTCTCCTCGGACTCCGCCTCCTCATTCCCTGACCATCATCACGGATGCTTCAGACGCAGGTTGGGATTACCAATCCTCCTTAGGTCAAGTATCCGGCCGTTGGTGTGCAAGGGCGCTTCGTTGACATATCAATGTAAAGGAGTTATGAGCAGTTTTCATCTCTGTCAAGAGACATCCATTCATTCTCAGACAGTTCGGATAATGTCAGACAACATGATGGTAGTTCACTGCATAAACCGCCAGGGGACTTCCCGTTCATCTGCTCTCCTCAAAGTGTCAGAGAAAATTCTCTTCCTTGCTCACCGACGTTCGATTTATCTGTCGGCACCTCGAACAAGTGGGCAGACACCTTTGCCCACCAAGCGTCCTCATCAGTGGTGGCATCTCAAGCCGTCCCTCTTTGCGCACCTCATACATCACTTCGGAATCCCCCCAAATCGATCTATTCGCGACGAAAGAGAATGCTCAGGTCCCCCTTTACCTCTTGCACTTCTTTCAGACTCGTGCAAGAGGCCCCGACGCATTTGCAGAAAATTAGAACCAATGGCGTCACACATACCTCTTCCCTCCTCTACTAACAGCGATCATGCTGGAGGTAGTGCGGCGACTAAAGAGTAATCAAGGCCGAGTTCTCCTTATAGCCCCGAAATGTGAAGCCCAGTCTTGGGCCCGAACACTAGGAGATCAAACTCTGACAACAGACCCGGACTCGGAGTTCGTGGGATCATTGAGTCTTCGCGCATGGAGTTTCTTGCTTTAGCGATACAGCATGTCTTTCCTGACTCCCCAGTCGATGACACTCGCCGGACATAGAGCATCGACTATTTGGCAATATCAGTCATCTTGGAAGAAGTTTCAGTCATTCCTGAAGGACAACAAGACAACAGTAATTAGCAAGTCAACTCCTCATCATTTTGCGGCATGGCTCTTTCATCGCCAGGACAGAGCATGCGCCACTATCTACCCCTTGCGCTTAGCGTTCAGAGTTAGCCCAGACCTTCGCACACTGGAGCTCATGAGATCTTCATTCTTCCTGCGTCGACCTCCTCCACGCCCCACTCTTCAACCTTGGTCGCTACGTGTATTAACACATTGGAATCCATGGGTTGCCATACATCAGCGACGGCAGATTCGCCGAGAAAAGACGTAGGAGGAAATAAGACATTTGAGGAAGGAAAATAGTATTTTCTTCCTACCTTTTCTCGGCCTTCCAAACCCTCATGAATTTTAATTAGCGCTATTGCATCGCAGCGTTTCGCACTTTTTCAGATTACATCATGTTACCAAAAAAGGCCATGGAATGGCTTCCATAGCTTCTGGAAGGCCGAGAAAAGGTAGGAGAAAAATACCATTTTCTTTCCTCAAATGTCTCTCTCTCTCTCTCTCTCTCTCTCTCTCTCTCTCTCTCTCTCTCTCTATATATATATATATATATATATATATATATATATATATATATATATATATATATATAATGTGTGTGTGTTTACATATATTTAATATGCATATATACATGCATTCACTTATATACATATAAATATATGGAGGAAGAGAGGAACGAGGGATCTTCAGTCGACGCATTGTTATCGAAGCCCAGTGGCCGACTCGCACTTTCTGGTTTGCTAAAGGGTTATGGTTAGAGTAGCATTGTTTTTTTATATAACAAACATGTTCGTTATGCTGGATTTTCAGGTGTAAAACGGTTACAGCTTCATACTGATTTAAAGAATTAACATTATTTCTGAAATTGCTCTCTTTTAAATGATTTATTGTTTTAAGATAACATAAGGAAGTCAGTAAGAAAGACGGAACTCTGATTAATGAGACATTAATGTATAAAATATTAGCAATTTAAACAAAGTATTTTTATTTCCATTCTATTTCGAATGTGGTGGAAAGAGGGCGGGGGCGCTGAGTTCCAAGCAACTACAATGATCCGCAGAGGAAGCGGCAGACAAGCAGCCGTCGGGCGACCGAGTGGCTTTATCGTCACTCGAGCATATTCGCTTAGACCGGGGATTCGCGTGTAGCTATCCATCAAGTGCACTGCATATTTTTCTTTCCTAAGAAGTATGTATTTTGCCTTTTTGACAAACAATCTTTTCTTCTAAAGTTTTTAATTAGCAGAGAATTGAATGAACATGAAGCAAGTACATATATAGAAGTTCGTACTATTCACATACCAAATCGAAGCCTAAATCTAAATAATTAGTTCTTCGCCGACATCTAAGAAATACCTTAAACGATGGTAAATTAGAAAAAAAATAAAGTAACGGATAAATAGACCAAGTTAACAGAATTGCAATACATCAGTATGTGGTAAAAGGCTAAGGCTAATTTCATGCTTGCACTGCGAGACATACATAGCATGTAAGGTAAGGAGGTTCAGAATAATGAATACAACGATTAAAATAAATTCAGAGACCTGACCTGTATTTACATGAATGGAAATATACGTCCACTCTTTGGATAATTACACAACTTTAGAGTGAACATAACTACTGTATTTATGACTAGAATGCCTCATATTGTAGTGATACCTGGCTTGGTTTGACGATCTGTCAGCGAGCTCATTCCCATTAATGCCTATGTGGCTAGGGGTCCAGCGTATGATTATTCTTTTACCCAGAGCAAGAATCCTCTTTGTTAGTGTGAGGACCAAGATCAAGAGGTAGATGTTGCCATTGGTCATGTTGTGCTGTAGACTGTCAATGGCTACTATAGTCTGTATGTATGATTACGTGTCCTTCCCTTAGGAACGCAAGGACTAGGATACCATGAACGGGAGAGGGAGGGAGATCTCTGCGGCTGTACATTCCATCCAAGAATGTTATGCAAAGATAGTGTTTTACTAAGTATATCTAATCTTCATCTTAAGAACTACTTTACACTTTGTTACACAACAGACGTCATGTTACCTATTTAGTTCTCTTCTTATCCTTCACTGTTTCCCTTGGAACACTTCATATATAGCAATGAAAAGTAAGCTAAGGTTATTTTATCAAACAAAAATAATGCTTTGTACATTATTTTTACAGTATTGTAAAGTTGTTTCCATTACGTTTTACCGAAATTTGCTTCTCACCTTCATTATTTTTGTTCCCTTAGAATTCTCGTTCTCTATGTAAGCACGCTGAACATAGAGAACGTAATAACGATGCGAATGGCGATCCAATCATGGTAAATGTTAATATATATGTTTGTGTGTGATTGGCGGATTGGTTTGACTTTTGGATAAACATGTATGTGATTCTTTATTGATTACCCAGAATAAAGTATATCAGTAAATTACATAATGTTAATTTTTGGGCTATCTCTAAAGAGAGAGTCAGGGACCTACTTCTATCAAGGATATCCCCGTTGTATATCCTGGTATTTTCAGACTATCGGAGGAAGATTGGTACAGATTTATGCGTCACAGTGGTAAACAATCCGCCAACATCGCCGACAGAAATGAGTGATGTCGATTAAAGTCTCATTAATTTATCAATTTTATCGCCAGTAGTTGAGGTTATAAACTACTTATATATGTATGTTCATATATGTGCCGACCAGATGTATTAACTGGAGTATATTTATAGCTTTATTATTCTCTAGAAGGTAAATACCAACAGCTATTTAAAATTCGGGATGTTCGAAGAGCCAAGGCGAGGGAAGGTTTTCTCGTCGCTAATAGCATTCTATTTTTTCCTTCCTATCACATCACATATTTGGAAGGGGTATGAGTGTTGGGACTGTTTTTGACGAATTCGACAAGACAAAGCAAACTGAACCAAACGCATTCACTGTAATGCGCTGGGGAAGGAATGTCTGTGCTGAGCATAGCAAGGGCGTCAACCAATTTCAGGTTTATTTCTTTGACAAAATGAACTAGCTACTATAACAGTATTCCCAAAAAAGTCTGCTCTTTAATTGAAATAGATGAAATCGACGAT
>NW_020870436.1:22500-27500 GCF_003789085.1 Penaeus vannamei | reverse complement strand
ACATTTTCAGGGTATTCAAGAGTCGCCTTTTCGATTGCCGGGTACTTTTAACAGGACAATAAAGAAAAAATCTATTACTTTTACGTACCATTAAAAAACTGACTTCAGATGCTGAGAAAATACATCTGAGGGGTTGCATTTTTCAAAAATTTCCAGAGGGAGGGGCCCCGGACCCCCCGAAACAGACCCCTCCCCGCGCCTTTGGCGACACAGAGTAGCCCCTTCTTGGACCTAGGTAGCCTGCTACTTTGAAAACTTTTGAACACCCTTCATCTTGGGCTGGCTGACGGACGGTAATACGGCGATCTTCCAAAATGGCATTTTCCACTTGATGGTGTCCTCCTCAATGGCAGACTGGGGTCGCCCTGGGATAGGAGCCATTTCCACAGATGTCCGACCACACCTGAACTAGCGATGTCACTTTTAAAAAGCATCATATGATGTGGCATCCTCTCCTTAAGTTGCTTTCGTTGATTCAAAGGTCTCTTGTGGTGTGTGGTTATTCAAATATAAAAACCTGATCACTGCTCGATAATCTTCACCCCTTAAAGCACCTTCAACGCTGTAACAGAAAATATAATGTGAGTTGAGGTCTAAAGAGGAACAGATGACTTATAAACATGTGTATCTGTATGCATGTTAAATTTCAGTCTCCTAGGATAAGTGGATGTCGGTCAGGGGAAAGCTTAAATGGGCGCCAGAAGGGCCTAGAAACTGCAAAAACAACTAATATCTAAGGTAGGATAAGTAAGACAACACAAATAAAAGAAGTAAAAGTTGAAACGAGGAAAAGTCGTTTACAGGAAAAAAATTAAAAAACGAATACTAAAGGAATGCTAAAGTAAATGGTGTATATAAAAAGGTTAAGAAATTATTTCTAAAATTGAGTGAAAGAACATGGTAGAGTAAATTATAGAGTAAAACGCAAAAATCAAAGAAGCACACCAGGGTTCATTTATAACGTATTGGAAAATGAAATTGCACATCCAGAATAAATACACCGAGGAAGTAAGATAGGCATTGCAGCCTTGTCTTCAGCATCCATGGTGTAAATCCAAAGAGGTAATCCAGAGGGAAGGGCTAAGCAGAGTCGGAGTATTCATTTCATTCATTTGGCAATAACATGGAGTTTACATTGGTTTACACGATTGGAAGTGTTTAAAGTAATAAGATAATAAACAGGAAATATCATAATGAAAGACACAAAATAAAACCATTGATGAAAAGAACAAAACGTTAAATGAAATAGTTAAGAAAATTATAATCACGTCGACGAGCAGGCGTGGCTGGGATGGGTATTGAATTGCATGTAAAAGTTGAGGTGGTAAAGAGACCTGCTGAGGACGTGGTACTCTGCAATTGCATGAACTGAAGAATCAGAGCCACAAGGTAGAGGGCGAAAAGGATCTGCTTGCAGCAAAAGGGAGGCAAAAGGCAGAATAGATTTACCCCAAGCTTCTTTTCGTAGATATTGTCGATGTATGATAGCTTCTTCCATCAGGGAAGCTGCTAATGGAGATGCCAGACCTGCTATACCATGTAAGGCATTCCCTGTTAAGCGAAGTGTCAATAGGGCGTCGATGGTGGAATCCGCTGAAGACTCTTTGGCAGTGCAGATGATAAAAGGGTGCTTACATGATCTGAGTGAGATGCTTTCTCTAGAGCTTATAGAGCCCACACCCGTGCTGTTGAGTCCGCTCCAATGGCAGAGGGGGACGGAGGATGAAGTGGAGGTGGAGTCAGTCTAAGTGGCCTTCGGAGCAGATAGAAAACGTACAAACATATGACGGTGTGAACCTTAAACCCATACAATAGTGAAACGTGATGTGGAGCTTGTACCGGGAACTGGGGCGGAATTGCGTGCAGCTTTATTTATCCACCACTCCTGGAAAAAGGAAGCCGACAGGAAGGAGGAGGAAGGGGGGTCACCAAGATGAAGGGTTAGACCACTCAGTGACTCGCCCAACAACACCCCTGATAATCCAGGGATGGCGCCAACGAGAGAAGACAGATCACCCAAAGCATGAGCGAAACCGTGAGTTTTGCGTGAGTATGAGGGAGGGGCAGCCAAGGGTAGGACCGTGCATGCTGGGCGCCAGAAAGGACACATGCCGCCTCGCCCAGTTTCAAACTCCCCACTTCCACACCCGGGAGGCGCTCCCAATGAGGTACACCACTTGAAGTCGCTATATCTTGGAACGTAGCTGGAGAGTCCTCAATGTAAATGATGCACCACATAGCAGGAATGTCATCCCGTAGGGCGTGGACCAAGGGACGATGAAGCTGAGATAATTGGTGGAGAGCCAATGGACAGCACTGCTGGTGGTGAGGGTGGTCAAGGACTGGAGTATCATGGGTGGAAGGACCTGCCATGTGCTCCATTGGTGCCTCTAAACGTGCCCAGTTCCCCTGGGATGGAGGAGATGGGGAACGAGGACGACGAAGAGTGGCCATCGACGACTGAATCTTCTGTAGTAATCCAAAGAGGTTTTCCGTGGTGGGCACTGTATTTGCCTGGCCCATATCTATTGGAGCAGGAGAGGTGGACGGGAGACCCTGCGACGAAAAAGCTTCTGACGAGGTTGAGGGAGTCGGTGATGCAGCTGAGAGGACGCCATGCCCAGCGGAGAGGGGGACATCCGTGACGCTCCGAAGACTTGGAGGTTCGGTGAAACTGAGATCATAAAAGATCCTACTCTGGAGCCTCATGCGGAATCTTAGCAGAACGGACCGCCGTTGCCCAGACTAAGCAGGTGGAGCAAGAATCCGGTGAAAAGGAGTTCTCTACCACGCAAGGAGCATGGTGTGGACAGCGGTCGTCAGCTGATGAGCGAAGCCGGGTCTTGCATCCCGAAGCAGAGCACGTTGGTTTAGGTGACGAAGACGACATCTGGACTGAAAGATGATTTTCGTCAAACATCACAAGCAGTCAGAAGAAAATATTAACGAAAAGGACGGAGCCCCTGGCGCTTAGTACAAGGTAGGAGGGAGACATGGAGGCATGAGGGTGATTATGCGAAGCAGCAGCTCACCGCACCCGATCTGAGCAGGGGGCGAATGCAAGGGAGTGGAAGAAATGTAGGGGAGGAGTCGACGGCAGAGCCGTTGGGTGAGGTCGGGAAGTGGAGGTTCACTAAAACCGGAGATCTTCGCTCTCGCCGAACCAAAAATCGCCAATGACTCAGCTCTTGAAAGGTCGGAGCCTCTGACGCACAGCATGAGAGGCTCGACGGCGCAGGGAGTTGGCAGGATGGTGAGGACAAGGAGCGACGGCTCAGTGCACCCAATGCTCTTTGCTCCAGGCGACCCATACGCCCCCGAATTGAGCATGGGGCGAATGGAAGTGAGCGGAAAACAGGCTGGGGAAGAGGGAGGGCAGACGAGATGCCCCTGCTCAAGCCACCACACCTGTAGCAGAGTGGGGTAGAGGAGAGAGAGGAGTTGCAAGCAAAACACCTCTGCCCATCCTCACCTCTGCCCCCAAACGGGGAGGGGGGAAAACCGCCCACCCCGGCCGCGAAAAGAGACGGCATATGGGAGGAAAAAGGAGAACAAACTCCAAAATCCCTTGCCCAACAGAAGAAATATTTGGCTAAACTCTAAAGAAAAATATGAAAGAACCGTGGAAGAAAGTACAGGTAAAATAAACTTAATGGCATACCATTATATGGGAACTTGCACAGAATGCAGACATAGACTTTATTCTTCCACGGTGAAATGAAGACTGTCTGGCCCTTCCAGGCGATGCAGGAAGTGCGGCTTCAGGGGTAGAGTTGCCAATTAGTGCTATTGTATCACAGCATTTTACACTTTTTCAGCTTACATCATGTTACCGCGAAATGCCATGGAGTGTTTCCATAGCTTCTGGAAGGCCGAGAAAAGACGTAGAATATATATATATATATATATATATATATATATATATATATATATATATGTATATATATATATATATATATATATATATATATATATATATATAATGTATATATATATATATATATATATATATATATATATGTATATATATATATATATATATATATATATATATATATATATATATATGTATGTACATTAGTGTGTATAGGGACATTTTGGGCCTCCCAATGGGTACCCCCCTACCCCATCACATACGTACATGACGTAGTATAACAGGAAGTAGGTCTAATTACTTCCGGAAGTAATTACCGTAATCGATAATCGGGAATCAATGATCGTGACTAATGAGGGAGAACATCGGTTATGGTTCCTCCGTTTTCCGGCAATGTAACAAAAAAAGACAAATCAGTGCAGAAATGCAGTCTAGCTATTTGCTATTTGTTTGTTTGCTTCTTCTTTCTCTTACTATTATTGCTTTGTAATAGTTCCCCCTACCATGTCTACTAGGGAGGGCGAAGGATCCTCTTGTGCCATTTGTTTATTTTTGCTACAGGTTCAGACACGATGAATAGTTGTCATTAGATGCGCTTATTTCCAATAAGCGCATCTTTCTGCCCATGTTGTGCTTGGGTGCGGGGTATGGAGAATTGTAGGGGAGGGCGGTGGGAAGAGATGGGCGGTATTAGTGGTAACACCTGTTCTTGAGACAATACCTTGACCTATGCCAGCAGCTGGGTACATATTTGTTTGTATATCTCTTCGTCTTCTTCCTCTTACATGAGGAATAGCCATTATTATTGCTTTTGAGAGGGGGGGGGGAACCCTCCATAAATCTATTTCTTGTTATGACACATCATGTATGTATGTAAGAGGGTACCCAAAGGGGTGCGAAATGTCTATAATGTGTTTAGGTGAGGGGGTATGGGGGAAATGTGGGAGGAGGGGGGACAGTGGGAACGAAAGGGGGATATCACCTGCAAAACCTGCTCTCGGATCGATAATTTGCATGTGTCAGCAGCAGCGGTCCATAGTGTGTGGGAATCACCATTAATACCTGCTCTCCGGTCGACAGTTTGGCCTAGGTCATATATGTGTGTGTGTGTGTTTACATATATATA
>NW_020870436.1:12500-15000 GCF_003789085.1 Penaeus vannamei | reverse complement strand
ATCTGAATTTTATAGTCGAATTTTGCAATCTTCTTTTAAGTATCATGATATAAATTGTGTTGTAATTTTAGCAAAGGTTGATATGTGTGGGTATTCGCATTCATCTGAGATGCTATAAGGTTTGGTTTGAGTGACATGCTTCCTAAGTCAAGTCACGTCTTGTGATCCCAAGCTCGATGGTACAGTCTCAGGCACCAATTTTTTACATGCAACTGAATGGAATAGTGTCACAGGGGTGGAGAGAATACCCGGAGGCAGGAGATGAACTTGTCAAACGGCACTGGAGTGCCCCAGTGGCTGTTTGAGATGCTTTCCACACCTGAAGCTGCATGTGTCAGCCAGTTCAGAAAAGCTGCCAAGAGGGCCTGGAATTGTCGAAAATTGCACAAAAGGGATGGCGAACAGGCATGTCTATACAGCCGTCCCTATCCTCGCCAACCTCAGGCAGCTCCTGTAGAAGCTTCGACTAAATTGCCACGAACTCCACCTCATCAGCGAAGAGGAAGATGTTGTCACTTTCAGCAACTATGCAGCCATGACACTGGTGAGAACCAGACTTTGTGAAATGCTGCCCCTGCACCGAGTGCCAATAGCTGCTGATCGTCGGAGGTATAATTGGCGGCAGTACGGTAACGATGCATCACAATCTTCCTTTCCGAGCCGCCGACAGGGCCAGGACAATGTCCCTCCCACTGCTGGCGACTCTTTCCGTGGGAGGCGGCAGCAACCACGTCGTGATCAAGTTCTCAGACGGGTGTCGAAGTGTGGGAGTGGCACCGACGATCTATATTAAAACCGCACACACATCTGGGCGACCTATCGTTGACCTGCATATTAAGGGATAGTTATCCACTTGCTTCCTCGACACTGGATTGGAGGTCTCTCTAATCAATTCCTCTGTTCTAGCTTCATTAAAAACACTTTGTGCCAGTGCTCCGGGCCGATACGTACGAGGAGTTAACAGAAATTGAGAGAAGTTACTTTAAAGTTCGTGATCTGCGAAATCTCGTGCTGGCACCATATGTCCTGTGTCTCCAACATTAATTATCAAGGTGACTTCTTAATTGGCATGGACATTTTTTGATGGATCAACTTTAAGACAATAACATTTGCAGCTTAATGACCACCATCCACGTCATTTTCTGACGAGACTAGCCCCAACATCAACATTATTTACACTTCATCTGGTAAGACGATTAATTGCAGGGAGGATCATTCCGTAAAAAGTACATTGTGGTCGTTCCTCCTAGGTCTACATGATTCATAGCTGCTTGGGTGCCCAGGAATTCTCAGCCGACTCTGGGCATGAGTAGAGGACGTATCCAGGGATTCCTTCTAACATCCACTACTGTCGCCCAAAATTCTGGATTAGTGTCTAGATTATCAACATCAGACTATAACCATGTCACCTATGATTCATGAAATTGCAGAAGTCTTCCCGCTTGTAAAACCCTTGCAAGGAGCTTCCCATAGTGATGATGCCATTCCCCTGCACTTGAATAATAGCACCAGCCTTTAGGTATAAAGTACTTCAATGTCAGACTATATTTGACCTCCTTCACGGCTCCTACTTCTTCAGATACAATGGTGGCGATTTTTCAATTTTTCTAGAGGTAAACCTGAGCTCATCAGCTGCAGTAGCTGCCCTGGATAACCTTCCTACCTGTGACATCTGCCAACAATCTGCCTCGTACATTCAGTTTCCTCTCAGTCATCTAGAGGAACAGTAAGGACACTGGGGCAGTAGCAGGGATTACTCAGAAGATCATGACTCAGGGGGAGAGACTCGTCGTCAATCGGCAGTGAATGATGACCCACCCATTACGACCCTGAAGCCCTTCTTGCTCGTAAGTATTAAGACCTTATAATACTTTAATCAAATTATCTTTCATTTTTTATTATTGTAATTATCCTTATTCGTTATGATCATCACAATTAACTTTTTATTCTATATGATCATTCTCCCTTTTTCCATTCTTTAAATCTTATTACTTTAATTATGTCCATTCTTCTTATAAAATATGGTAAAATCAATAAAACCAAATAAAAGAAAAGAAAAGAAAAGAACTAAACAAGGATAAAAGCAAAACCAAAAAGTTCCAAGACAAAAATGTACAATACATATATCACATTCTATCTGGCCTCTTACAAAGAATGAAAATATACTTATCTCTCTCTTGTAGCCCAAGGAAAGCATGTAGGAGGCGTCCGGTGAGGCCGGGCGCCCCGCAAACCACACACTGCTACACGGACAAGCGAACCCCCCAAGAGAGTGATACGCGACAAGACTGTAGCTTATAGAGACTCGTGTATGTCTTGTCGCAAAAGACAAATAATATAAATTAAAATAAAAAAAAGTAAAACATATTTAACCACAAAAGGTTAAAATAAGATTGAGGCCATAAAAAGAACAACTAAAAAGGTGTAAATAAACAAAACCAATAAAATGCTCCAGGTGGCTGCCTAAGACTCCCACAGATGGTGCTGATCTGGAGGTGCT
>NW_020870435.1:115392-120391 GCF_003789085.1 Penaeus vannamei | reverse complement strand
AAGTGAAGTCCTCAAAAGGCATTCCGAGTTGGTACGAGAGGCGGCGCTCACCTGGTGGTTGGCATCGTGGTGAAGGCGTCGCCACGTGAATGGCTTGCGGTCGGTGTTAACGTCGGAGTTGGAGGCGCTGTAGGTGGGGTTGGTGTAGGTGAGGGCGCCGCCGTTGGGCCCCTCCACCATCTTGGTCTTCTCCTTGTACTTCCACCACACGACCACCGCCACCATGGACGCCACGGCAAGGATCACCACCACCACCAGCGCCACCACCAGCGGGATCAGGCCGGGAAGGTCGCCGCGGGGGCCCTTCTTGGCTGACGCCATCGTCGTGCTGAACATGGCGTGGCGCGGACTCCCCGTCGGCGTCACCTTGATCACGGGACCTGCCGAGGGAGCGGCCGTTAGGGCGAGGCGAAGCTGGCAGTAGAATGGGTCGACTGACAGAGATTTAGGGTAAACAAAGAGAGAGAGAGAGAGAGAGAGAGAGAGAGAGAGAGAGAGAGAGAGAGAGAGAAGAGAGAGAGAGAGAGAGAGAGAGAGAAGAGAGCGAGAAAGAGACAGAAGAGAAAATGAGAAAAAGATATATAGATGATAGAGAGAGATAGATAGAATAGATAGATAGATAGATAGATAGAGAGAGAGAATGAGAGAAAAATAGATAGATAGATAGACAGAGAGAAAAATAGATAGACAGATAGATAGAGAGAGAGGGGAGAGAGAGAGAGAGATGAGAGAGAAGAGAGAGAGAGAGAGAGAGAGAGAGAGAGAGAGAGAGAGAGAGAGAGAGAGAGAGAGAGAGAGAGAGAGAAGGAGAGGGGAGAGGGAGAGGGGAGGGAGAGGGAGAGAGAGAGAGAGAGAGAGAGAGAGAGAGAGAGAGAGAGGAGAGAGAGAGAGAGGAGAGAGAGAGAAGAGAGAGGGAGAGAGAGAGGAGGAATGAGAAACTCGGAGAGAAAGAAAGCATACCCCCCCATACAGAATAACCCCTCCGGCCCCGACCCCCAGGCCTCCAAGACCCAAACCCAAACCCCAAGCAAACCCGGAGCCCCTCTCGGTCTGAGCCCCTGGCATCCGGGCGGTCGGGGCAGGCGCAGCGGACCCCCTCGGGATGGTAGAGACAGAGGTGGGTGCATCCGCCGTTCCTATCCGCACAAACGTTCCAACCCGTCTGTCCTCCGGCGCTCACTGCCTTCACCTCCATCACGCCCTGAAGGAGGACAAGGGCACCCACGCGTCAAGGTGGGCGTGAGATAGTTGTAGTGGGAGAAGAATAATACACTAAATATATATAAAAAGGTTAAAGAGATTTCTTTTGTGCAATGTGGGTTTTCTACCATTGGCGTATCGTGTTTTTTTTTTAATGTTAGTTATTCATTGTTTGTCGCTTTGGTGTTGTTATGTGATGGGTCTTCATTTCATTTTTCTATCTAATGGTGCCCCCCTTAAATTTCATATTTCACGATTAGTCAACTTCCATTTGACAGATAACCCCCCCCCCACTATATTTCTCTTAACCCAACCTGTGATCCAATTAACCGAATCAGCCAAGATAAAGAAAAACATACTTTACTGTGCGGTAATTAGCATTCGAATCATTTCATTGGTCTACTTAACATTATAAGTTTTTCTACTTACAAAGCCCAACCAGTTATTAAATGTGTATTTCATCGTTACCTACAAAAACTTTGAAAGAACTCTGGCACCTTTAGAAAATTGATTAAACTTTTAAACATCAGTAGTGAATAATCTTACTAGAGCAAAAGTAATGACATATATCTTTGTAAAAACCGATTATACTAGTCATGGCGGTAAAACAACAGTACTAATAGCAATAAAGAACAGACAAAACAACAATAATTAATTGATAAATAATTAAACAATAATAATAACTAATATACACTAATACTAATAGCGATAAATGATAACAATCAACAATGATACACAATAACATTAAAAAACACCCATAATAATCATAATAATAACAATAAACATAGCGATAATGATAAAACAACAATAAACAAATAACGACAGAACGACAATAAAAAAAAAACAAACCAAAACACCCATAATAATTAATAATAACAATAACGAACAATAACAAAAAAATCAAAAACAACAAAAAACAACAAAAAACCAACATAATAATCATAATAATACATAACGACAATACAAAAATCAACAACAAAAAACACAACACCCTTCATATAATACATAACGAATAACAAAAAATCAACAACAAAAACAACAACACACCCATAAATAATCAATAATAATACAAAAACGACAAATAATCATTAAAAAAATAACGACAATAACAAAAAATCAAAACAACAACACACCCATAATAATCAATAATAATAACAATACCGACAATAAAAAAAATCACAACAAAAACAGCAACACACCCATAATTATCATAATAATAACAATAACGACAATAAGCAAAAAAATTCAACATAAACAACAACACACCCATAATAATCATAATAATAACACCAACAAAAAATAATAAACATCATAATAACAATAACGACAAAAAACAAAAATTAACAACAAAAACAACAACACACCCATAATAATCATAATATAACAATCGACAAACAAAAAATACAACACAACCACACCCAAATTATCATAATAATAACAATAACGACAATAACAAAAAATCAACAACAAAACAACCCATAATAATCATAATAATAACAATAACGACAATAACAAAAAATCAACAACAAAAAGAACAAACACACACATAATAAAATCATAATAATAACAAAAAATCAACAACAAAAACAACAAACACACCCATTAAATAACAAATAATCATAATAATAACAAAATATCAACAACAAAAAACAACAATAAATGCCAGGCTAACGACCTCACCTCGATGTCAGTTCGTATAACCTGCCGATTACTTCCGCTCGATTTGTTTGCTCGCTCGATCGTCATCTGATCCCAGTCTGTCCAGTAGATGTAGTCGCCGAGCTGAAACGTTCGAGGAAAACGTCGATTTAAAGAAAAATAGGTGAATAAATAGATAAAGACGTCGATTTAAAGAAAAAATTAATAATGAATGAGTGAATAAATACATGAGAGAATAAATAATTAGTTATAGGGTCAGGAAAACGTCGATTTAAAGAAAAATAAGTGAATAAATAGATAAAGACGTCGATTTAAAGAAAAAAAATGAATGAGTGAATAAATACATGAGAGAATAAATAATTAGTTATAGGGTCAGGAAAACGTCGATTTAAAGAAAAATAAGGAAGTGGATAAATAGATAGGAGGGTAAATAGCGTCGTTATCAGGTATAGGTCAGGAAAACGTTGATTTAAAGAAAAAAAAATAGGTGGATAAATAGATAGGAGGTAATAGAGAATTATCAGTATAGAAAGTCAGGAAAACGTCGATTTAAAGAAAAAAAATAATAAATTAGTGAATAAATACATAAGAGAATAAATAATCAGATATAGGAAGTCAGGAAAACGTCGATTTAAAGAAAAAATGATAAATCAGCGAATAAAGGATTACATGATGTCTGGAAAACGTTGATATAAAGAAAAAAGTAATAAATCAATGAATAAATAGATAAGACGATAAACAGCGTCACAATGTTATATGAAGTCAGGAAAACTTTAATTTAAAGAAAAAAATAACAAATTAATAAATAGATGAGAGAATAAATAGCATCGTAATCAGTTATAGGAAGTCAGTGAGATGAAGTAGATTGAATGCAAATGTAATGAAGCAACTTAAGTGGTACATGCACGAAGCTTCTTGCACATAAACATTTGTATTACGACATAAAGGATGTGTTCGAGTATTTGGTTTCTGCGCATCTGATGGAGTAGCTGAGTTGTCAGTCAGTGTATAATCACAATACTGGGAAACGCTACACTTGTGCTGTTTGTCTGAAAGCAAGTGTTAATCATATTCTGTACCTAATCTTTATTGTCATATGATTCCTAAAACACACACAACAAGCTTCATATATGTGTAGCCAAAATTGCCATTATATAGGGGCTAATATGAGGAAAAACGTGAACCCTTGAGAAGGACAAAGCTAGCGAAGCAGACCAGGCCCTTCGTACCAGCGTCAGGCCGAAAGGATGGACGACTTTCGGCACCAACAGGACTTCGTTTTGGCCGTCGAGGTCGGAGGACTTGATGGTGTCCTTGAGAGCGTCGTTCCAGTAGATGCGTTTCGTGTCGTAGTCGATCGTGAGCCCGTTTGGCCAGCCGATCTCCTGGTCGATGAGGATCTTGCGCCCCGTCCCGTCCAGGTACGAGCGCTCGATCTTCGACTTGTTGCCCCAGTCCGTCCAGAAGAGAAAGCTGGAACGAAGGCGCGGGGAGAGACTGATGAATCTTCCGTTGGAGAAAATGCGAATAATCATTCCTGTTTGTAAATCACAAAACACACTTATATACATACATACATACGCGTGCACACACCCTCACACACACACATATATATGTGTACGTGTGTGACCGCATGTGTGTGCAAGCGAAAGACTGACAAATAGACAATCAGACTAACAAAAACAAAGAAAGTCAATCCTAGACCAATAACCAACCCTTCCTCCGGGAAGACCGCGATGGCACGAGGCTCCACCAGGTCCGTGCTCACAATAATCTTCCGACAAGACCCGTCCACCTTGGCCACCTCGATCACCTTCCGCCCGGCGTCGTTCCAGTACAGATTCCCTGCGATCCAGTCCACCGAGAGGCCGTCGGGGGTGTTGAGGCCGTCCGACAGCACAGTCCACGGGTGGGTGAGGTTCTTCATCGACACAGCGCTGATCGGGAGGAACCAGTGCGTCGTCAAGAGGCATTAAGATACACCAAGATGTATGATACGTGTTATCGCACAGAGAGAAAGAGAGAGAGAGAGAGAGAGAGAGAGAGAGAGAGAGAGAGGAGAGAGAGAGAAGAAGAGAGAGAGAGAGAAGAGAGAGAGAGAGAGAGAGAGAGAGAGAGTAAGAAAGAAATAGAGAGAAGA
>NW_020870435.1:100392-110392 GCF_003789085.1 Penaeus vannamei | reverse complement strand
AAATGAACTACGTTGAACCAATAACCAAAAAAAAAAGGAAGAGAGAGAGAGAAAAACGAACTTACGATAAACCAATAACTAAAAAAAAAGAGAGAAAATGAACTACGATGAACCAATAACCAAAAAAAAAAAAAAAAAAGGAAAAGAAAGAGAGAGAGAAAATGAACTACGATGAACAATAACAAACAAAAAAGAAAAAAAAGAGAATGAAAATGAACTACGATGAACCAATATCTAAAAAAAGAAACTACGATAAACCAATAACTAAAAGAAAAGAAAAAAGAGAGAGAGAGAAAATGAACTACGATGAACCACTAACTAAAAAAAGAGAGAGAAAAAGAACTATGATGAACCAATAACTAAAAAAAAACTACGATGAAAAATGACATATGAACCAATAACTAAAAAAAAGAAAGAGAGAAAATGAAACTACGATGAACCAATAACTAAAAAAAAAGAAAGAGAGAAAATGAAACTACGATAACCAATAACAAAAAAAAGAAAGAGAGAAAATGAACTACGATGAACCAATAACTAAAAAAAAAAAAGAGAGAAATGAACTACGATAAACCAATAACTAAAAAAAGAAAGAGAGAAAATGAACTACGATGAACCAATAACCAAAAAAACAGGAAGAGAGAGAGAGAGAAAATGAACTACGATAAACCAATAACTAAAAAAAAGAGAGAAAATGAACTACGATGAACCAATAACCCCCCCCCAAAAAAAAAAAAGAAAAAGAGAGAGAGAGAGAGAAAATGAACTACGATAAACCAATAACTAAAAAAAAGAGAGAAAATGAACTACGATGAACCAATAACCAAAAAAAAAAAAAAAAAAGGAAAAGAAAGAGAGAGAGAAAATGAACTACGATGAACCAATAAACTAAAAAAAAAAAAATACGAGCCAAAAACTAAAAAAAACTAAAAAAATAAAAAAAATCAAATCTGGAACCCACCGTCCGTTTCCGTCCATATCCGAGACCTCGATGCCCGGCAGGCCCCAGTCCGCCCAGAAGAGCTTGCCACTCGGGTAGTGAGTCACGATACCTCGGGGCTTGTGCAGGTCAGTGAACAGGACCCGTCGGTTGCTTCCGTCCAGCTCGCTCACCTCCACCGACTTGCGTTTCAAGTCCGTCCAGTACATCTGAGGAAGGGGGTACTCCGGTTGGCATGTGTGTGGGTGGGGTGGGAGTGGGTGTGGGAGTGGGTGTGGGGGTGGGGTGGGTGTGGTGTTTGTGTGGTTGGGTGGGAGTGGGTGTGTGTGTGTGTTTGTAGTGTGTGTGTGTAACTTGCGTGTGGGATTCATGTCGAACGAGTTGCAAGTAGAACAACGAAGGCAAAACACGCGAATATGACGAAGTAATTTTTCGCTGTATTGGTTCTTCAGGTGTTTTCTTTTTCTCTTCGTTATATTTGCAGTTAACTTACTGTTGTGCTTGAGAGCGTCTAGTGTTTTATTATTATTATTATTATCATCATTATATCATCATTAATACTATTATCATTATTATTCGGGTGCTTTTGAGATGTGAATAAATTGGGTCTGTGGATTTATTTTGATGAAGGGTTCGTAAGATTGAGTTCAGACTGTATATTCGTTTATGAGACTTTTATTGTAAAGACATTATTGTTCATTGTCTATTTAGAATTCATGATACATATGCATGTCACAAAACATGACTGACAGTTCTTTCTGTGCAGCTTCGTAATAGGAAAATGTATGATATTCATCCACTAAAAATTTGATTAGCAGAAGCTTACGTATATACAGGACACATTCTAGAATTTACAAACACTTTAACATGTATATTGCTTAACCATTTTCCTTTTTTTACTTTTGGGATATAGAGCATAACTGATAAATCATCAATGTATAGATGAAAAAGACAATATAAAAGCCTTACGTTTGAAAAATAAACAAAAACGTATGGGCTGTCTCTCTCTCTCTCTCTCTCTTTCTCACTCTCTCTCTCTTTCTCACTCTCTCTCTCTTTCTCAATAACTTTCTCTGTCTCTTTCTCTCTTTCTTTCTCTCTCTAACTTTCTTTCTCTCTCTCTCTCACTAACTCTCTCTCTTTCTCACTAACTTTCTCTCTCTCTCTTTCTCACTAACTTTCTCTCTCTCTCTCTCTCGTATATTCTCCAATGCTCAAATAATGGAACGACCTTGTAGCACACAGCTAAAACGAAATCAAAACACATACTACGAATACTGTTCACCCGAGCCAGGTAGGGTTGTGTTCACGCCCACTTACCTTCCTGCCCGTTGTGTCTACGGCAATGCCCTCCACCGTGTTAATAGCCGCTGATATGACGACGTGGTTCTTGGTCCCGTCGGCGGAACAGCGGCGAATCACGTGCATGGCGTTGTCCGCGAGGTAGATGTCACCTGCGGGAAGGGGGAGGGAAAACATGGTAGTTTTTTTTAATTCTTACTTTTTATTATTATTTTTTTTCTATTTTTTGATGTTGATGTGCGTTGGTGGAGGATTTTTTGTGTTTTTGCTTTCGTATTAGGTTAGTCTGGTATAGCTAGTTTTTTTTTTTTTTTTTTTTTTTTTTAGGGGGGGGTGATGTCAGTGGGGGAATGATTGGCTTTTGCTTTCATACGAAAATAGTTTAATGTGAGTTAGTGGAGGAGTTCTAGGTCTCGACTTTCGTGCTAGAGTGGTATATTATGCGTCAATGGAGGAATTATAGGCTTTTGTTTCCATACGAGAATAGTCTTGTGCGTCAGTGGAGGAACACACACACACACACACACACACACACACAAACACACACACACAACACACACAAACACACACACACACACACACACACAAACAAACACAAGCATTCACTCCCACGTTACAGGACATCTAAATCCAATGTAGATACTTCAGCTACGTCTTAATCACGACCAACCGGAGAGTGGGCTTTTTTTTTTTTTTTTTTTTTTTTTTTTTAAGAGGTGCCAAGTCGATACCTCTCCCTCTTGGCTCTGTCCCCCGAGATCGGCGCGACGCAACCCACCTGTGACGGAATCGGCGTCGAGAGCCACTACGATCTGGTGGTGAGGCATCGGCAACACGACGTCCACCATATAGGACATGTCGAGGGAAATCTGGCGGATGTTCTCTCGGTCAGCGATCAGCAGCGAATGGAGGGGTCGGCGCCGGCACGTGTGTTTATCTTTCTGGAAAGCGGGCGGAAGTGTGAGGCATTGTATTGCCCCGGGAAATGTCGAGTGCATGGTCCTGGAGTGCATGACCGAAAAAAAATGTGTAAAAATTGGAGATATGTATAAAAATGTGCATGATCGATAAGAAATGTGTAGTATTTTGGAGATAACTTTGTGTAAAAATGTGCATGGTCGAAGAGAAATGTGTAGTATTTTGCAGATAACTATTTATAAGAATGTGCATGATAAAAAGAATGTAGTATTTTGGAGATAATTATGTATAAAAATGTGCATGATAAAAAGAAATGTGTAGTATTTTGGAGATAATTATGTATAAAAATGTGCATGATCGAAAAAAATGTGCAGTATTTTGGAGATAACTGTTTTTTTATAACTATAATATACAGTTTTTTTATAACTATGTATAAAAATATATATGATCGGAACGAAATGTGTAGTATTTTGGAGAAATGTATAAAAATGTGCATGGTCGAATAATCTGTAATATTTTGAAGACAACTGTGTATAAAAATGTGCATGATCAAAAAGAAACCAGTAGTATTTTGGAGATAATTATGTATAAAAATGTGCATGATAAAAAGAAATATGCAGTATTTTGGAGATAACTCTATAAAAATGTGCATGATAAAAAGAAAAGTATTTTGGAACTCAATGTGCATTATCAAAAAGAAATGTGTAATATTTTGGAGACAACTCTATAGAATGTGCATGATCAAAAAGAAATCTGTAGTATTTTGGAGTTAATTATGTATAAAAATGTGCACGATCGAAAAGAAATGTGTAATATTTCGGAGATATGGACAAAAATGTGCGCATAAAACTTAGCGTATTATGAGGCTCTGTTACCTTGAGCAATATACCGGTGGGACACGCGCAGGACGCTCCCTTCGGCCTGAGCAAGCACAAGTGTGAACAGCCGCCGTTGTTGGTGCTGCAGATTGTTTCTCTCTTCGTCTGCTTCCGTTGGAACACTCGGACGTCCATGAGTCCCTTTAACCCGTCTCTGTAACGATGGAAAACGCCCCCCCCCAAAAAAAAAAAATTATCATCAGCATCAGGGAAGTTCATTCTAGAGCAATCCTATTGAAAGAATCAAGATCTACACTACACATACAAGATTTATAGAAAAAAAAATCTATACATACAAGATTTATAGAAAAAAAAATCTAAATCTACACATACAAGATTTATAGAAAAAATTTATCTAATTACTACACAAATTTATTGAAAAAATATAATTCTACACAGATTTAAAAATTCTAAATCTACACATACATTTCTTTAATTTTGTCTGTTTTTGATTTTGATTCTACTCCTTTCAACCCATTCATTTACTCCCAAGTTCAAATAAACAAGATTCTTACATCACCACGCGTCTGTTTCCCCCATTGTGTTTGTTGGCGACGTGGATGCTCTTGGTGTCCCAGTCGGACCAGAACACCAGGTCGTTCCACAGCGTCAGGCCGAAGGGGTGCGTCAGGTTACCCTCTGGAAAAGAAAATATAATGGGCGATATATTTTCTTCTGTCTATCGGACGTTAATGTTTTTGTATGTGTATGTGGGGATCTGTATATGTACGTACATAAATAGGTGTGTGTGTGTGTGTGTGTTGTGTGTGTGTGTGTGTGTGTGTGTGTGTGTGTGTGTGTGTGTGTGTGTGCGTTGTGTGTGTGTGTGCGTGTGTTGTGTGTGTGTGTGTGTGTGTGTGTTGTGTGTGTGTGTGTCGTGTGTGTGTGTGTGTGTGTGTGTTGTGTGTAGTGTGTGTGTTGTGTGTGTGTGTGTGTGTGTGTGGTGTGTGTGTGTGTGTGTGTTGTGTGTGTGTGTCTGGTGTGTGTGTGTGTGAGTGTTTGTGTGTATGTGTGTATGTGGTGTATGTGTCGTAATTGTGTGTGTGTGTGTGTGTGTGTGTGTGTGTGTGTGTGTGTGTGTGTGTGTGTGTGTTGTGTGTGTGTGTGTGTAGTGTGTGTGTGCTATGTTGTGTAATGTGTGTATGTGTGTTTGGTGTGTGTGTGTGTGTGCTGTGTGTGTGTGTGGGTGTGTGGGTGTTGTGTTTTGTGTGGTGTGTGTGTGTGTGTTGGTGGTGTTTTGTGGTATGTGTGTTTGTGTGTTTGTGTGTGTGGTGTGTGTGTGTGTGTGTGTGGGTGT
Source organism: Penaeus vannamei (assembly GCF_003789085.1). Taxonomy (NCBI): domain Eukaryota; kingdom Metazoa; phylum Arthropoda; class Malacostraca; order Decapoda; family Penaeidae; genus Penaeus; species Penaeus vannamei. The sequence continues at coordinate 105,060 of NW_020870435.1, read as the reverse complement.
CAGCTGTGTGTGTGCGTGTGTGTTGTGTGTGTGTGTGTGTGTGTGTGTGTGTGTGTGCGTGCGTGGTGTGGCACATTAATATACAAACAAACAGCCTTACTTATGAGGATCTTCCTGTTGGTGCCATCCATGGCGGCCATCTCGATGTTGTTGAGCGAGGCGTCCAGCCAGTAGAGGACGCGGCGCTCGTAGTCGATGGCCAAGCCGTTGGGCCACATCAGGTTGGAGTCGATCAGCGTCATGCGTTCGGAGCCGTCCATGCTTGCCCGCTCGATCTTGGCGTGCTTGCCCCAGTCACTCCAGAACATGTAGCCGTCTGGAACAACGAGCAATGAACGTGCGAATGGTTTGGGAAAAGGGGGAGGTAGATTAGGAGGGTTTGAGATAAAGGTTTTTAAAGGTTGAGGTTCTCTAGGGCGGTAAACTGCAAGTAAATGAAGAAATAAAGGAATAAAAAGAAATTGAATACATAAAACAAAATAAAGATATGCTATGATCAGAACTAAGAACAAGAAATAATGACATCGACAACCCACCATAAAAGGAATGAAATACAGAGAACAAGTTTTTTTTTTTTTTTTGGTGCTTCTTTCATTCCAAACACGAATCTCCTTATAATCTCCCTATTCCACGGAAGGCCCTTACCCTGCGGATCTACAACGATGTCCCTTGCTTGTCGAGTCCTTGCCAGATTGAGCAGAGACGCATGCTGCCGTCAAAGCTTAGCACCTCTGTATAGGTTTATCTATATGTAGGTATATCTACATATCTAGTTATATAGGCCTGTCTATATATAGTTCTATCTATTTATATAGGCCTATATATTTATGTAGATCTCTATAATAAAGGCGTCTCTTTATATATAGGCCTGTCATGCTTTATATAGATTTGTATATATTCATATAGATCGCTCTCTCTATATAGGCCTATCTGATTATATAGGCTTACATAATAAACAAATTAATAAAAAAAAATCTATTATAGAGATTTATTTTCCATTTGATGAACAAATAGTTTACGTGTAGTACATCTGGCCCTCAGTGGTGAAGGAATTCGGCACCCTTATTCTTTCCCTAAAAATTTTATCCCTCGTTACAATAACCAAATAATTATAATAACTTTCGATCTACAACCCAAAAAGGTATATACCGCGAATGTTTTCTTCCATTACAAAGATCAAATGATAACAATAATAACAAAAACTTTCGATCTACGATTACCACAGTACCTCATGGCCATCACCACCAACAGAAAACGGAGCCACACCACTTTAACATCAACATTCTCCCTCACGCCATACCCACCTGCGGATATCCATTGGGAAAGCGAGGCTCTGGTGAATGGTGGTGTGGTCTCTCCCCGTCCTCTTGTTGGCCATGTGGATGGAGCGGGTGCGCCAGTCCGTCCAGTACAGGTTATCCTCAAAGACGGTTATGGCGAAGGGATGTGGCAAACTGCGCTCCAGTATCTGTGAGGGAGAGGTTGTTATTATTGTGTTTTGTATCGTGTTGGTTTATAGTGTGTTGTTTTTGTCGTATTGTGTTTGTGTGTTTTATTTTATGACTATTATTTTAGCTGATATATCATCTTATTGGTTTATAGTCTTATTACTTTATGTCGGTGTTATTATAGATTAGCATTTTACGTAATAATCTACTGTAAGCATATATGTGTGCACGCGTGTATGTACATACGTGCAGTGATTTCTATAACAATACATATCCATTTCCCATCCGCCACATTTTAGACGGATGCACAACTAAAGTAAAACCTCCAACCATACTTAGAAAACAACCAGATTCTCCTCGAGGGGAAAAAATAAGGCTTCTTCCACCTTACCGTCTTCCTGTTCGAACCATCCAGCAGCGCCGCTTCGATCTTGTGTTGCCGAGCGTCGACCCAGTAGATGGTTTCGGTCGTGTAGTCCATCGTGATGCCGTTGGGCCACTGCAGTCCCTCCCTGACGATGACGCGGCGACCAGACCCGTCCAGGTAAGAGCTCTCGATGGTCGCGTTTTCACCTGCAGGAGGAGTGGAGGTGGGGGTTATCGGGTATTTCTCTGTTTCTGTCCCTGTTTTCTTTCTTTCTCTTTCTCTCTTCCTCTCTCTTCTCTCTCTCTCTCTCTCTCTTCTCTCTCTCTCTCTCTCTCTCTCTCTCTCTCTCTCTCTCTCTACTCTCTCTCTCTCTCTCTCTCTCTTCTTTCACTCTCTCTCTCACTTTCTCTCTCTCTCTCTCTCTCTCTCTCTCTCCCTCTCCTTCCCTCTTTCCTCTCTCCCTCTCCTCTCCCTCTCTCTCTCTTCTCTCTCTCTCTCTCTCTCTCTCTCTCTCTCCTCTCTCTCTCTCCTCCCTCCCTCCCTCCCTCTCCCTCCCTCCCTCCTCTTCTATCCTTTCCCTCCCTCCTTCCATCCCTCTCTATATTTCCCTCCCTTTTCCTCACCCCAGTCCGTCCAGACCATCAAATTCTTCTGTGGATAGAGCACCAACGCCCGAGGTTTCTGCAGGCCGCTCCAGACAATAGGGTGACGGTTGGATCTGCAAAGGTCATTGGATAATTAGTATTACGATGGGGATTTATTTTGAATGGCAGAAAGGAGATTTATGTGAATTGGGGATATCTATGTTTACTGTTAGATAATTAGTATTACAGTGGGGATATATTTTTAATGACAGAAAGGAGATTCATATGAATTGTGGATTTTTATGTTTACTGAAAGGGTGTTTTTATCTTAATTAGGAAGTCAAATGATTCGTTTGAATTTGGGATATTTATCATTTTGAATTGGGGATTTTTTATTTTTCTATAACTGAAAACAGTAAATTTTCATAACTTAGGGATATTATTATTTAATGAAATGATGTTATGTTTTATTTGATAAATGGAGATTCTTCTAAGTTAGAATTATAACCATGATGATATTCTGATCATTACAATTATAACCATGATAATATTATTATCATTACAATTATAACCATGATAATATTATTATCATTACAATTACAGCCATGATAACATTATCATAAACTTATAATATTCAACAGTCAAACAAACTCCAAACTCCAAATCATCTCTACATGATAACGACCATAACCATGACGACCATTATCACCCAATTACAGCTGCCGATCATCATTATCAATGCAATCATTACCCATCTAATTCTGCAACCTCGATCCTCTTGGTTATCCCGTCCATCCAGTACACGTGGTCGTTGATCCAGTCCACGGCCACGCCCCCAGGTTTCCTAAGGCCCCAGCGAACGATGCCTGGGGGGGGGGAGAAAGGGCGCAGTTAAGAGGACCATTTGTGAGTTGGGGTGTGTTGTTCGTAGTGTCGTTACTCTGTGTGTGATTTCAAATTTTTTTTTTTTTCTTTCTTTCTCGCTGTCTTTTGTACTTTCCTGTCACTGTTTTTCTGTCTCTGTCTGTCTTGTCCCTGTTTCTCTGTCGGTCCGTCTCTGTCTGCCTGTCTCTGTATCTCTCTCTGTGTGTGTGTGTGTGTGTGTGTGTGTGTGTGTGTGTGTGTGTGTGTGTGTGTGTGTGTGTGTGTGTGTGTGTGTGTGTGTGTGTGTGTGTGTGTGTGTGTGGATGCTATGAAAACATAAATCAAAAGAAAAACAATATAACTATATGTATTATATTGCCATACGTATGTTCGACAATGAATCTATGTCATGTATAAAACATCCGATGAGGCAACTGCCCTGACATCATACGACCAACCTACTGAACACCATTCTTACCCGTGACTTCGGTGCCGTTCAGGAAGGCTCTCATGATGACGTCCAGGCTGACATCAGACCAGAAGATGAGGTCTCGGTAGTAGTGGAAGTCAAGGGATATCGCGTTCTGGAGGTCCTCCATGATGGCCGAGTACTCGTGGCCGTCGACAGAGATCTGGAAGACGAAAAAGAAAATAACTGAAGTCGTTTTCTTGTTTTTTTTCCATTATCTTTCGATTGGATGTATGCAGAGATGGAAAAGCAAGCGTCATACCATAAGATCATGAAGGAGGTGCTGGTCAGGGTGATTTCAGCAAAACTGTCAGCAATTGGTCTAGAGGAAATGTCTAAAAAGCTTGACTGGACGGGAAAGGGTATTCAATCAACGATGAGCATTTAAGCAAATTAAAAGGCCTTTCCTTCGGGAACACACACTTTAATAAAAGAAAATTCTTGCAGGTATACCACACGTACGCTTTCGATTGAACTAACAAAGAGGACGAAATAGAAAATCACTGAACTGTTGTTATATATATATATATATATATATATATATATATATATATATATATATATATATATATGTGTGTGTGTGTGTGTGTGTGTGTGTGTGTGTGTGTGTGTGTGTGTGTGTTGTGTATCAGGTGGATTGTACAGGAATAGGCACCGATCAGCAAGTTCAACCGAGAAACAGATCACAAAAGAGCCAGGGTGATAGGCTTTCAGCAAATAGTTTACAGCTGGTCAAGAGGAACTGATATATGGGGCAGCATAGTTCATGTTGCTGGTATATGGGACAGCAACATGAACTATGACCACATTACTCTAAGATGAATGTAGAGGCTGATGTAGATATTATCCCAAACATAGGATGAGAACAATATGGAGTAGGGAACAAATCATAGTAGAAGATATACTTAAGGCCATTAAGAAGAGATGGTGAACAGA